>JAHZMT010004434.1:0-16519 GCA_027743785.1 Sinhomidia bicolor | reverse complement strand
GCAAAGTACCGTCATGTCATATCACGACATTTTTTCTGTTTTATATGGGGTACATACAAACTTCATTATACGTACTTTGTACTACTATCATTAGCGCAGCACAACGGGTGACCAGGGTCAGGGAGAAAGTTTAAGATTCTTAAATTATTTTTAAATTTGAATCTATGAATTAAATAAATAAACAATCTCAACAAAAATGGTTATTTTTTGGCTATTATAATGAAAGCAATTTATTTATACTGTTTAAATTAATCAAGATATGGACTAGCACTAAAATTGAACGGAAATTTCATAGCAAAGGTTTAGCTATAATAGTTTTCGAATAATATCAAATTTTACAACCATGGACAAGTACTACGCTGGTGAGTAGTGGTAGTCGTGAGTAATGAATGAGCTATTGTAAGTAATGGTTATCAAAATAGGGTACCTTTCGAACAAAACTAGAAACTCCATTACAAAAATATAGACAATAGACAGGTAATATTGTTTTCGACAACCGAGAGTAAAAAAGTTAAAAGAAAGATGGCCCCTGTGTCGACTACTGTCTTCGCCCATACACAGGACATGGTTGTCCTCATATCGTGACGCAACATGCATCCCAACTATATTGTTTTGTCTGCCTTTTTGCATAGGTTTATCTTTTACACTACTAATACAATACAAATACAACCATACTAGTTTAGTTAGTACCTTATGTATCCCTACGTATCTAAATCTAGTTGTTAGTTCTTACTCAACAAAAGATGAACTCATATTAAAACGACTGAGTAGAGTTGCGGTAAGAGTTGATTCCCTTGAGCAAACGACAAGATTAAGTGATTAAAAGTATTTACTATTTTAATTAGATATAGTTATAGATAATGGCAATTTAAATTTATTTGAGCGCCAAAGTAGTCATTTACTGGTTTGTATTGTCTGCTCATTTTCCTAATATTTATCTCTTAAACAAATTTGAAATTGTTAGATAAATAATACTTTTTATCAACTGTTGTTAAAATTCGTTTTTATTTCACAAGCTTTTATGCATAGCCACAACCACGATTGAAAATTTTTAGGTACAAAATTTTCTATAGGGTAAGGTTTGTATTTATGTCAGTTCGCGTTGCAATTTACCATAAAACATAA
Source organism: Sinhomidia bicolor (assembly GCA_027743785.1). Classification (NCBI taxonomy): domain Eukaryota; kingdom Metazoa; phylum Arthropoda; class Collembola; order Entomobryomorpha; family Entomobryidae; genus Sinhomidia; species Sinhomidia bicolor. The sequence goes on along the minus strand of JAHZMT010004434.1, from coordinate 15,394 downwards.
ATTGTCATGCTCGTCATGCTTTAGCGGAAATTTTTAATTTTTTCAGTTTTCAAAAAATAGTTTTCCGGATTTGTTTAGCAAAAAACATTTTATAAAGTTTTTTTGCAATAAAGATAATTTTTCCTGACGACAGCTAACATTTTCCTTTTTTCTGAAAACAAATAAATTGTTTTATACACATATAAACATGTAAGAATTCCCCCCAGTGGTTGTGGCCATGCTTTTATTACTATTACCAATATACGACCATTTCATTCGCCAATTTATTTCTAGCTTGTCAAGTAATTAACCGAAGAGTATTTTTTATTTAAAAGTTATCTCTCAAAAAATCGCGTATCAAACAGACGGACAGACAACTCAAATAGTAAGTTTTTGCGTGAAATTTTTACTGCATATTCGTGTTCATGTAGTATATAATGTAATAAATGTAGTATAAAAAACGAAAAAACTACATACTATACTCGCTATGAATATATGTACTTGGCTGAATGTTACATAGATGTTGTTATATGTTGTGGGCATACCAGAATTATACAGGCGAAGTGCGGCTTGATGGTAAGTCAATGGACATTTGGATTGCTGAGTAGTTGGTACTACTACTGAGGAGGAGGTGGTAAATGGTGGTGTTGGTATTCTATGGAATAAAGATGCGCTGAAAAAGACTCAATCGTTGCAGTCGGCACACCAAGCTTCAGTTGACCACACGTGTTTGCGGAGGATGCATGTACAACATGCAATCAGAAAAATCAACCTTTCCTCGGATTTTCTACCACTCTTCTATCGAGTGGAAGGATGAAATCGAAGAGGTAACTATTTTCATTTAAGCATTTTATGCAGTTATCAATGTGGACATTCTGTCAGCTGAGCAAAGAGCAAATTTTCAGTGATTTTGAAAGATGACAAGGACAGGATTTTGGAAGCCAGAAATTATCACTTATCAGCTGTAGTACCACCAATACCAACCAGCACTAGAGAAATGGTTGTGCGTTCGGTGACTCGTACAGTAGAAAAGATGGTTAATTTTGTATTTTGTTAAACTTCTACTTTTTGCAGAAATTTGAAAGAGTTCGGGGCGTTTTACAAAGAATAAGCGGAAACGCGTCCGAGCGTGAAGCTCATGACGCTCTACACACTGCTGCGTGTCGGGATCAAAAAATACACGACGATATAAGTCTAGGATTATTAGCTAATATTTTGACTGACGCTAACTCAGCGTCTAAGGTTTGGAATTGCAAGCTTTCAGCAGCTGCGCTACACACAAATTTTTCTATAAATTCCAGTTCTAGATTTGGAACTCCTACACAGTTTTATTGTTGACATTAATTTTTAACTTTTCTTTAAACCGTTTGCAGTGTTTTCGAGATCTTACATTTTTAAGCCGTGATAGTTTAAACGTAGTTGTCGAGCATTTGATTCAAATCGCTGCAGATAAATACCAAAAACTTACAGACGTGTCCAGAAGCCAGCTAATATGGGTAACAAAGTATGTGCGACAAGGAATTTTTACAACTCAATATGCAGTGGCCCCTGGTCCTGACCCATACTTACTCTGATGTATTTTCTCTAATACGACTGTTTTATCTGTGTTATCCGTTGTTTGTACTCCTTTCAATAGAGAATTAGTTCGAGCTGGTGCAAACAATATGGACGTTATGTGCTGGAATTTAATGAGGCAAATAGCTGGCGGAGACATTTCTAACCGGAATCTTTGGCTAGCTGAAAATATGTTAGAATTATACGTAGAAAACAGAACATGGCTGGATAAAATGCCCGTTTTGGTAGCCTCAGTCATTTTCACATTTCTTCGTATTTTAGAAGACCACTTTGTTCCACAACTAGCGAGTTTAAGGCAAAAAGAGGTAGAACATTAGGGTTAATAGTTTATTTTTTTAAATCAAACTAGTTAATAAATTGGTGTATTTTCTGTCCTTTATTTAGGTCAATTTTGTAGTTAGTGTTATCCGTGACCACTTTAGTACATGTGTGATGAACTCTAGTATTGGAATGGGACGAGACTTTTTAAGACTGTTACAATGTGTATCCCGAATACCAGAAATTCAAACCGTTTGGACGGATATATATTTCAATCCTAAAAATCTCGCACCTCATTTTACAGGAATTAATCAGCTGTTAAATGTCAGAACTTCTAGAAAATTTTTACAGTTAAGACTGACCCCTGAGATGGAAAAGAAAATTAATTTCCTTGCATTACAAGTACGGTTTGGACAACATAAACGGTACCAAGAATGGTTCCAGAGACAGGTTAGTAGCACTAATACTAATCAATGTAGTTTTTCAGTTATAATATTGACTATCGAACTCTGCAACGCAATATTGTGTTTGTGCAATTACAGTATTTAGCAACACCCGAATCCCAGACACTCAGAGCAGACATTATACGATTTATTGTCGGCGTTATTCATCCCCCAAATGAGGTTTTGTGTTCTGACATTCTTCCAAGATGGGCTATTATTGGATGGCTGTTAACGACCTGCACAAATCCTGTTGCAGCTGCTAATGCGAAACTGGCTTTGTTTTACGATTGGTTAGTGTATGACCCAAACAAGGATAATATTATGAATATTGGTAAGGCAAAAATACAAATATTTATGTTTAATTAACTTAAAAACTCTGTCAGTGGTTAAATGCGTTTGTATTGTGGTATTGAACTACAGAACCTGGAATCCTAGTTATGTATCAGAGCATGAAACCACATCTAGCGATAACTGCAACGTTACTGGACTTTCTTATACGAGTAAGTTACATACAGCTTTACAGCTAATACCAATGCATATTGATCTATATTTTCAAATTTTTCAGTTAACGCAAGAATACTGGCCGTTAGGGAGTGATAAAATCAAAGATGGAATTGGGTCAGCGTTGCGAACAATTTTGGAAAAGAAAGTTGTCCCCACGTTAGAGCCCTTACTAGAAAACCCAAAGCTGGAACCAGAACTAAGGAATGCTATTCAGGATAATCTTATTGTTTTGTTACAACGAAACAAATGGGAAGGTGGTTCCGACCCTGTTGCCAACAATAATGTAAATAATGGAAGTAACAATGAGAATGCGCATTCTGGAAATAGCTTCACTGCAAATCTTCCAGACAGTCCTCTTGGAGCCAAGGAAATCCCTGAGACTCTTCACCTTAATTTTAATATAAGTCCGTCAACACCAAGCGGGATTTTATCACCAGACATTGGTGCTGCAGCTGTGCCGAGTTTTCCACTCATTACTAACCCTGTCTCGGCATCGGTCGCTACTCCTCCATTGAGCACTACTCCTACCGTGACTACTACAACTACGACCACGACTACTTCTATCGGGAACGCTACCGTTACCAAAGGCCTGGCGTCGCTTGTTCCCAAAACCAACAGTAAATTCGAAAGTATCACTTTTGCGCAAGTTGATCCCGGTTTTAGTGATGAAGAAGAGGAGGAGGACGAGGAGGACGATACTGAGGGCGCAGCTTCAGCTCCAAAACCTAATTGTAATACATCTTTCAATAATTAACAGTATATGATGGCTATCAGTATAAATTGGTTTAAAAATGTAATAAACTGTTTTACAGCTCTGGCTGGTGCGGTACCCATGAGAAATAGTCCAACTTTAGCAACTAGCGTAGAAGAAGCAGAACGCTCCAAAATCTTTGAGCTTGTACAACAACTTCCAACCAACCTTCGAATGCCTTTAGATAGAATGCTGGATTCAGATGATAATGAAAGGTGTGAAATATGATTAAAAAAAAGAAAAGTTTGACAATTATAAAGTTTGTCACTAATCTTATCTTGTTATTTTAGGGAGGAGTATTTAGAGGAAATATTAGAGGAATGTGCTCAGCAGTACGATAAAGAACAGAGAGATTCAATCTCAAAATCATTAGTTTACATTTACAAGTCAGAGTTGAGTAAGGAGTGTTACGATGAAAGCACGGATTATCTTACGTAAGCTTACATAATTTGTATGAAGTATACATATGCATAGAATGCATGTTCTGTAAGTACATATATACATAATCAGAGTTATCACTTTTATTATTGCATTTTAGAGAAAACATTGAAATCTCACCGGTGTCTGAAATATTAACGAGTTTATTGTTGCAAAAACCGAACGACAAAACTGCGAAAGCTAAAAATATGTTTCGTCTTTTGGCGGATATTGTCAACGCTATGCCTTCGGTGGCATATAAAGTTTTGCTAATACTTGGTCAAAAGCAAATGGAAGCGGAAGCTGTTGGCGATAAAGACGATAAAGATCTTGAAAAGAAGTTGGACAAGTTTCCTTTAATGTACAAGATTCTGTGCACAACTCATCGTAACCTCAAATTGGAACAGGCCTTGAAGCAAGATCTGAAAGCGTGTTGGGATACGGATAGTGGACGCCTTGTTATAGGATTCCTATGTCAATTTATTTATTTGTGGTTTGAGGAGGAAATGCAAGGGCAGACGGACTTGTTAAAGCTATTTATTGCTGCGTTAGATCCAACTCAACTTCAAGAAATTGTTTGGGATGTTTCGTCTGGAAAATACACAATTATTGACTCGGGTTATCTTACTACTGTTTTGGGTAATAAGACATTTGTAGAGCCCCTTGTATATGTAAACTTTGAAGCACTCAGTGTTTAGAACTGTGTTTGTTTTGTAGGTAAAACTATCGAATGGGAAAGTTGGGAACAACATTGCCTATGGAATATTCTCATGGCTCACAACTTTACAGCAGAAGACTATCTTCCTGTGATACCAATGCTAGATTATCGAAATAATTCAGAGGCCCTTACTTCCTTACTTTTAATTTTATGCAAAGAAGCGTGAGTGGACAAACAAATCAAACGTGTCTAATAAGACAGAATACGTGTAATCTACATATTGTAATAAATAATGTTAATGCTAACAATTTTTATTTTATTTTTACTTGATTTTTACAGTCCGTCGGAAAAAATTCTTTCTCCGTGTTTGTGTCGAAAACCTATTGTTAGAGACCGATTTGTAACATCCCTGGTTGTCTCATGGTCCATGTCTCACACAGAGGACGCTGTATCTGGAATCATAAGTGCGCTTTTGGTCAGGTACTGTTCTAAAATGCACATATACATAAATGGTGCCCTCTACAATATTAATTCTAGATAAATAATCCTTCACTAATATTGTTCTTTTTCGTTCTAAAGAGCTTATGGATCACCTACAAAACGTAAAAGAGGGGCAGCTTCAGCTGGTAGAGGAACGGGAAGCCCTGCAGGACCAGCCACACCTAACGCAGATTATATTTTAGGACATTTAGATATTTTAAGAGTTCATTGGCAGGAAGAAGGAATATTTTGTACTGATACTATGCAAGCGGCCTTACTGCAGGTAAATATTGATATAATCTAATCATTGAAAATATTCATGTGATTCATGATGACAAAACTTTAATTTAGGTACAAAGTTGGGCAACGGATAGTCAGAAAAACAAGTACAAAGAACTGCTAGCGTTAGCTGCAACTGAGGAGACTTCCGATTCGAAGGACTTTCGCTCAAAGCGCTCGTTGACGTCCAGAAAACCATCGTCGCCAACTCCATCCAGTTCAGCAAATTCTAGTAATTCTACTAATAAAGAAGGTAGTGGTAGTTCACTTTCAAGAACTCGAAGTGGTCGTACCAGACAAACCGTTAAGGATGATAGTGAATCAAGTAGTGGTGACGATGATGAAATTGTGCCACGACGAAACACGAAAAAACGAAGAAAGACTTCGGCGTTGAATTCAGATAGTGATTAAAAAAGTGACAAAATATAAAACGGTGGGATTGTTACGTATTATTAAAACTATGTATTTTTATGAGAACAATGATGTCACATTTTTTCAAACTTATATACTTCGCATTCAACAACCAAACGGAGGATCTTGATGTCACGCATAATTATGTCTTCAATATTTGGCTACCTTGTTCACCATTTTGAACAGAAAGCGTTTTAAGTTTCAATGTTATTCATGTTTTACGACTGCCTGGTGCATAATTTAAAAGTGTTTCAAGCCTATTTATATGAAAGCTTATAAAGTGTAATAATAATTTAGCTATTTTCTATTATTTTAAGCGATATGCATAATACTTTGTCATTCACTTTTTGATAATTATTAATATTGTAACGTGTAACAATGTTAGTATACATAGCTCCCTTCATAAACTTTTGTTAAAAATTTATATAAAAAACGAAAGTATTGGCTTGTACGAATCATAATGATTTTCTTGATAAATGCACAGTTTATTCTCTCATTTTAACTAAACACAGTACTCAAAAATAAATAGATAAATAGGGGATTGTAATATTTGATACAAAATCAGTCATTTTATAACGACAAAAATGTACATTATATGACTAACTAAAAATGACTATTTTAGTGGAGTGAGCTGGAGCTGACCGTTTTACTGACAATTTATTCCCAGTACTCATCATCATCATCATCTTGAGCAGGAGTGGAGTCAATGGAACGAGGAAAACGAACAATTTGATTCTTATATCCATACCACAGCATTAGAGCAGTAGTGATAGCTATAGCAAATATTTTATGAGAAAGAGGATATTCCGTGGTGGATCCATCTGAAGACACAACATCACCATCCATCCCATAAACTAAGCGAGTTGACGGAGCTTTCTGTCCGTCCAATTTCATAGCAGCTAAATTGTTAAAAAACATAAATTAATAATGTAATTTTGATTTTTTAATAACTCATCTGTTTTTAAAACAACTTTCTGGAACGTACCCGGAAAGTAGCGCTGCAAAATTCTTGCCAGGTAGCTCTCTAAATTTGGCGTTGACTTTATCATCTCTTTCACTGGATTGTGGGAAATGGGCACTTTCCAGAAAAACGAGAGGTAACTAAACACTACAGAATCAATCGTTGTTGGCGCTGACTTTCCCATGAAAAATTCATTGGAACCCAATTTATCGGATAGCAGCTGAATGCAGTTTTGAGTTTTAACTATAATGAAACGCTCAACTTGTTCCAACTTTCCTTCTGCTGCATCCGGATATACCGACGAAACAATTCCGCTGGCACGTTTGCGTATTTTCTCAGGATACCACATTTTGTACACCCATGGTAAGCGTTTTCCGATAAATGGGCGAATAACGTCGTCAAAATTATTTTGATGAATCCACCTGATGAATGTCAATAAGAATTATTTTAGATTGAAAAGCATTTCATATATCTACTTGTAATAAAATATTATTCTATTGTGTAGCTTCCGTACGCAAAATATTGATAAGCAATTTGAAGTGTGTCCCATACATATTCCATATAAGCTAATGTCTCAGAACATTCCACTGAGTTAAGTCCATAATCAGAGCTGAAATTCTAAAAAAAAATGCAAAGACCGTTAAAAATTTTGAAACATGAAATTGTGGGTACATAACTTCACACTATAAAAACTATTGAACTTGCCTTAGATCGTAAATATGAAGAGACGTCATTAGGAGAACAAAAATAAGCTTTACCAACTTCAAGATAAGGAATTCTTCCTGTGGGAGATCGCCACGGATTGTTACATTCAACCACCTTGAGAGGAACTCCCGCAAACCGGATGTTGGCCTATGACGAGTTATAAAGAACAACACATTCAAAAATAGTCTCTCATTTATCCTTTACCAGAGTAGAGTATTACAATAACTCACAAGACACTGAAGAGAAGGAGGATCAATGGAAGGAAGACCCCAGCCACCTCCCCAAATATGTAATTTCATTTCCTCGCCTTGTCCAGCCATTACTGTTTTGTAAATAACATAAACACAACTCGCCTCTTTCTTCCTCTCCTATTTTATCTCCAAATTAACAACACAGACTAGAGATTTGAGATAACACGAAAGAAATGTATAGGGTTTTCGACTTGTTTAGTAATACCACTTGCTAATCGCCATTGCAAATTTGCACGTTACCTCTGAAAGTAAGTACAAATGAAAAATGCAAGCGGTGGTGGTACGGTGGTGTAATAGTATGCATGGTGGTGTGGCTAAGAGCTCATTATATCATTGTCACCTGTTCGGTATTGGTGTTTACCCAACACCAATGTGAAATGTCCAATGCATGGAACATGGATAATATGGAATTACCTACTCATAAAAATTTTATTTTATTTTCAAAACTAAAATGATCGAGTTACTGAAAAATAACTTGACTATAAATTATTACTACTATAAGTAATAATTAATTTTAAGTCATTAGTTCACTATGTTTGATTTTGTTTATAAAAGGGTACACGAGAACAATCGGTATTAAAGTTATGGGGCATCGGGAGACTTTACTTTCTCCATCAAAGCAGTATTAGATGAAGATTCCTTTACTTTAGCTTTCCAGTTGTACTATACATCTATTCACAATCCTTCCAGTAGTAACAGGAGCAGTGCAGTAGTGCAGCACTGTCGCACTGCAAAAACAGGAAGGTTGTTGAACTACAAAACTCAGGAAAACAAAAAGTCTCTGGTCAAAATAACGGGAATCCTATATACATTATACTAGTAGTATTGGTAGATACCATATATAATGCATAGCTGTTACATAAAATGATCACTTTTTGATCCCTGCTGGAATGTTTGAATGTGGAAATAAATAAAAATAAATATTATAATACACAGGTTAAACGGTTTATCATTTTACAAAATTTTCGTTTCAAACGCAAAGCTCATTCAAATATGCATGAATAGGTATGGTAAAATGTGTATGTATTTTAAATATAAAAAATTATGACAATCGTTCATTTCTCAGGAATGTTGCCACAAAAATATAACTCTATTTTTATCTTATCCTCCAGAAGTATCCTACCATTATTATCGTTTCCTTTTAAACCGCATTCCACATTCTTTCTCTTTCAGCTCTATTTTTGGGATTTGTATGAATTGGTGATGCATAAAATAACAATGATATTTTTGTATGAAAATTTCATACAAAAACGGTATATGTACTTTTACATACAGTAGTAGTACCACCAACCAACGATCAACATCATCACATCAGCACCAAAATTGAGGTGCTATTGTACTCAGACAGTCAGTCACAGTACCCGAACCAATGTAAAAAAAACTTACACTGTAAATGTACCTTTATATGCGACATATTATACTGACTACCACTACCTATATTATGCATGAATGTCTGCTGCAAACAACATGCATTGTTATTCTGAAGTTTCTCAAAAAATCTCTTCATTCATACTCACTTCTTCATTTTGTCTTCAAAATTTACATTCAATTCCGTCTTCTTCGCCTTTGGTCTTTTATCTTCATATCAGCAGCAGCAGCATCATGTTACATTTTGTACGCGATACTTTTGCACTTTGCGATAAAACTGCACGCTAAAAAACATACATGTTAAAAATTAAATGTAGGTACACACACCACACACACGACAACAACATCAACAACATATCATCATAATCTTGTTGAATTCAAGATTTTTTGGAGATTGGATTGGCGGAGCTTGACTAGTGGCCAAAAATAATATTTTAGCTAAAAAATATAAAGATGAAGAAATTATCCCATCCTTCCTCTAATCTCCCCCTTGTAGTCCTCCTCATGTGTGTAACAAGTTACAATATAAAGTGAATGTAGTGTCGGTGTGAATAATGTGGTGCATTGCTGTTTTTTTAAAAGAAAAAAACTGCATCTTCTGCATTCATGTCTCTTCTCTGAGAGAGTGAACGGGAGAACGGAGAAGGAAAGCATCTCTTTTTGGCACTGGGTAAAGTTTCTTTTTTATATGTCTATATATCCAGGTTTATTCACCTTTATAATTTCGTCTGAATTCCGATGATGTAAAAATATGTATGTAAAGCTCATGGTGATGACGATCATGACGCTTCAGTGACTGTCGTAGACCTTTTCGCCAAAAATTTTTTGAGATCCGAGCTTCCTCACGGTCAAGAATTTTTGTGATTAGTATCGTCAGTGATTCTGGCGCTGCTGCTAATGCTTCGGTTGCCTGTGCGTGTCGCTTTTAATAGGTAACAAAACCTTGGGAAAAATAATTATTGTCTGATTGTTGTTTCATAGAGTGTACTACAAGTTGAAAGAATGGACAAGCATATACGTTTGGAGCAGCAGACGTTTGCGAACACGTTTAGTTGGGAGTTATCATAATCCCATATGAATTTACTACGCATATCGTCAAAGTGAAAGCTGAGATTGATTGGTTGACTGGAGAACGATGAAAAGGGGTATTACTACTGCTGTTGCAAAACTAGTTTGTTTCTCACGCGTCTCTCTGAAATTAGTGCACCAGAGAGAAAAGTCAAATTTTCAATGACCAACGCTAGTTTTTGTTCCTTGAGCTTTTTGTGAAGTTGTTTGAAAAAAGAAGAACATGGGGACGTACATTTGCTGTGTAATCTTGGTGTTATGGACAGTTGCATTATTGGATCCTCACAAAAACGTAGTTCTTGCTAACTCGGATGAAAGTTTGCAGCAGCAGACAAATGCAGAGGTTGGGTCTGGAGTAGGAAGTGATGTGGCTGGAGATAAAGCAAATATAAACCCTTCCTTTCAAATTTCCAGTAGTGCGGCGGATAATGATGGTGATGGTCATGCGGAAGACAGTACAAATCCCCCCTTTCCATCACAGTCGTCTTCCTTTTGGCAGCATGAAAATGATGATACTCGGGATTATGGAGGTTTGGCATTTGGCACTACTTTAAAGATAATTATTATTGCCTCTTCAACAGTAATCGTAACTGTAACCCTTGAAAATTTTCGCGTATTAAATCCAGAGTCTAGTCCAACGGATGAAACTGTGCCAGAGTCAACCAGGAAAAAAACACAGGAAGAGCATGAATTAGACGATGGCGGTAGTGATGCCGGTAGTACACGAAATCAGGAAAAGCCAACGGATGAACGTCCAAATATCATATTGATCATTACCGACGATCAGGATGTAGAATTGGGTAAATCCAACAATACTGCTTGTATAATATGTATATTAATAGTATAAAGAACAGTAAAATTAATGCATAATTTTTCACCCATTTTCACAATAGGTAGCATGGAGTACATGCCTGAAACATTAAAGGTCTTTAAGGACGAAGGAGTCGAATTCCGTCACGGTTATGTTTCAACACCAATCTGCTGTCCTTCAAGATCATCTTTGCTTACTGGATTGTAATTTGATTTTTCTTTATAAAACTTTGCCAAAATACTTAAACTGGTTTCATTTGTGATCAATTCAATTCATTTTTTGCAGGTATGTTCATAATCATGAGGTTTTTACCAACAACGACAATTGCAGCAGTATAAGTTGGCGTGAAAAGTATGAAAAGAAAACATTTGCTGCGTATTTACAGTCATCTGGTTACTATACGTCATATATAGGAAAATATTTAAATAAATATGATGGATCTCACATACCGCATGTAAGTGAAAGTATTTTTTCGTGACTCTATTTTTTCAGTACCCCAATGTTAATATACATACATACCTACATAGGTTCATCGTGTATGTCGTATATTTATTAGCTAAATTTTATTTTGTTGCAGGGATGGAATGAATGGAATGGTTTGCTAATGAATTCACGATATTATAACTATACGCTTAATAGAAACGGAAAACGCTTTCGTTATGGGCATGATCTGGAGAATGATTACTATCCAGACTCCATTGCAAGAGATGCTCTTGATTTTCTGGACAAAGTTGCCGCTGAACCGAGTAAAAGACTGGTCCACGTGGAATGGTGGACGCTGGAAGTACAATTCGAGAGCCTGTTCTCAATATAGACTTTGCCCCAACATTCTTGGACTTGGCAAACTTGCCAATTCCCGAGGAAATGGACGGCAGAAGCATGTTACCTCTCATTAGAAAGTACTGTCCGTCATGCCCGGCTATGTCCGGCGATTCAGAGTTTAAATGGCCCGATGTCTTTTTAATTGAAAGTCCTGGTCGAAGGAATCCTCCAGCAAGTTCAAGTTCGGATGGTAACTCTGAGGAGACGTTTGAAAAGCACAGTGTGAAGAGCAGAGGAAACAAAAAAAGAAACAGGGAAAAGGTTGTGATTGACGAAGATGAAGTTTTGAGTTTGAAGCACCTCTGTACTCTGCACCCTCATCCGTGTCTACCAGGTCAAAAGAAATTTTGTCGAAAGGAGAGAAATAGAATCAGGTTTAGAAAGTGTCGCCAAAACATTGACTTTCTTGTTAGTACTCGTCTGTTTGCAAAGGACGCACGTTTCAACGACCCCGTGTTCCGACACAATGCAACATTAGTAGAAACTGCCAACCAAAAGTGTTCATGTAGATTTAAACGGTCGACAATCAACTTGGATGACGTGGAAAAAGAGGATATCTTGGACTGGGAAGAAGAGAAAAAGAGAATTGATGACGAGATCGAAAAGCTAAAGCAGCGGATTGATTACTTGCGTCAGCGTAGAAAGGTGATGAGGAAGAAATGGCTAAAGGAACATGGTGAATCAGTAGACTCCCAGAAACCAAGAGTAGGAAGAAAAAACAAGCATAGAAAGGAAGATGAGGACATTGTCACAGAGGATGGATACGATGCATCTAATGAGTCGGAAGAAATGATTAAAGAGGAAGACGCCGATGAATCGTTGGAAAATGATAACGGAGAGGAGGGTAAAGAAGGTATTGCACTTGAAGGTGGAGACTTGAAAGTTCAGGAGGCTGAGGAGAAACCGAAAGATGAAGTTACACCACAAGTATATAAACCAGAAGAAAACGTACCCAAGGAGGGAAATGAGGATGACCGTCATGTCGTTGGCGGTGTCGAATCTGAAGGAACCATACGAGCTTACTCAACTCAAGGAACAACTCGAAGGCCAAATGGACAAAATCGAAATGGTAGTGGAAATGGTAAGAATAGGAACCAAAATAATCGCAACAAACTTAAGGGAACCTATCTTTTAAACAAAAACTCAAATCCAACCACTGAAAACGGTGAGGATGGAGATAATTGTAGTTGCTACAATGATCCAAAGTGGCTGAGACAAAAGGAAAGGGAAGATAGAAAGCATAGGAAGCTTTTAAGCAAACTGCGAAAAAAGCAAAGATTATTTCAAAGGATAGAGGATCCACTTGAGAGACAGCAGGCGGAAACTTGTGAGAAAACTGGAAAGGAAGAGAAAATGAACTGCTTTTGGCACGATAGCGATCATTGGAGGACTAAGCCCCTCTGGACAAGTAGCTCATTTTGCTTCTGCATGAACGCCAACAACAACTCGTATTCGTGTCTCAGATCGGTTAATGCCACGCACAACTACCTCTACTGCCAATTTGTGACCGGTTTTAAAATGTACTTTGACTTGATACAAGGTTAGTAGTATAAATTATTTTAGGCTATTCCATTCTGCATGTTTATTAAAAAACTTCACTTGGGTTTTTCTCTTTATGTTTGAGTTTTTTTGCATTTTCCCTATAGATCCTTACCAGTTGAAAAATACTATTGATACTCTTCCTGCTTCAAGTGAAGATTGGATTGTGGGACGCTTGTACAAATTGAAACAGTGCAAAGGAAAGGATGAGTGTTGGTCCGAAGATTCTGGTAGTGAAGACTCTATTCATCCATCATTATGGGAGCAGATATTTGGAAGGTAGATAATAATGTATGCCTGTGTAAGCGACCAAATGAATTGACACGTTGGGCTTTAAACAGCGGAATCATTTTTTAATATTTTCAAATTCAGATGGCCGAAGAAACGGAAACGCGGAGGAAGACGGCGAAAATATCAGGGAACTTAACTTGTTAAAAATAAAACATTATGAGCGATCGATGGTACAACAGTATTTTGCAATTTGCAACGTAGTTTTTAAAATGGTGATAGTAATAGAAAATGATATTCATATATATACAAAGTAAAAGCTTATCAAAACAAATGACGAATTCAAAGTACTTGACAAATATATATGACGTGAATTTCATGCCCCACGTTCACTGCAACAGTTCAAACATTGTTGAATAATAAAATCTTCGTGCATAATTTGTAGTAACAATAATGAGCTAAATGCAATATACGTAAAAATGTAACCGAATAGGGGTAGGTAGGTAGGTGTATGTGATTTTTATATAAATATTTATCTGTGCCAAACTGAGAAAAAAAATAATGCAAGCAAAGTGAGATAATTAGATGTAATTATTTATATCTTCAACGAGTTTCGTAATTGTAAACCCTTTTTTTTTAGAAAAAATGTAGCAACTTTTAGACTTGATTAAATCGAAATAGATCTATATGTTATCGGTAATTCGGTAATTATGTGAGTATTACCTTACCTCGAGTACGAAACTTCAGTAATATTCAGTATTATTTATTTACTTTTAACTGGGAAATCTATGTAGTCTTATTATATGTAGTTCTTAACTTGTTAAATACGTATTATTAATATATATGTGCATTTTATTAACGTTAACTATGGAATGTGATTTAGCCTCTGTGATCAGTTCGAAAATACTCATTGCGTGGTTATATACAATTATTTATAGCGGCAGTAATAATTGAAAGAGTAGACTCAATAATTAAACTGTCACAAATTTTGTCATTTAAAAATGGCATATATGGCACATCGTTTATCTTTTAATGTCGAATAAATAAACTTATATTATAATGCCACTTAATACTAAATTGCGTTTTTATTATCTGTGCAAATCAATGATAAAAATTAAGTCATATAAACAACAAATCAAGTAACAATTTTCATTTTGTAAATCAACACGGAATTCTTGAGAAAATATTCGTCTTATTGTCAACTTGACTTGACAAACATTCTACTTTACGCGATGCATAGCATGCTGCCTCGTTGCACATCTTGGGAAGCATGTAGCTGTGTAATTAGTAAGTTTATCATTAGTTTAGTTTATCGTTAAATGAAAATGACCTTTATTGATATTCCAATATTGAATATACTTCCACGTTTCATATTTTCAAGTTGAGCAAGTGATAAATGTGCACCTACAATGGTAGCTACCGGTTGGAGTGAAGGACGTGTCGGCAAGTGTGGCCGCAAATAAATTGTGGCGGCATCAGATATAGTGTGATCTCATTTTAGTGTGGCCGCATTATAACTTATAATGCGGCCACACTAAAATGATTATATTATAATTTATAAGTAACTAACTACACTGACACTTATGCTGGTCATTCAGTGACATGACGTTTATTTAGAAATTTGTCCAACCTAATCTAACTGACTGAACCTTTTCGTCGTACCTTCGTTTTTGGTTTCGGTTAAAAACGGTTGGTTAAATTCCAAACAAAAATTTGAAAATTAAAAACTAGATTTTTTAAGTCACACGAGTGCAGTGCAGCCACACCAATTCAATCACACTAAATACGGTCACTCTGAATGCGGCCACACTAAATGCAGCCATACTAAATGCGGCCACACTATTGCAAGTATTGCAGCCACAAAAATATATTTATATATTTGCGGC
>JAHZMT010004433.1:0-11584 GCA_027743785.1 Sinhomidia bicolor | reverse complement strand
TCGTCATCATTTAGCGTTCATCAAAGACTTGTGTGAGATAGGATCCCAATGATCCGCCCGCACACACACAGTCGCTTTAATTTAAGCTTGAAGCTGAAAAATATCAAACGAGTCAACTTAATAATGTGGCAAAACCCACATCCGCATTTTTTCTCTTTTGCTCACTCTTTGCATGACTTTTTGAAATTTCATTCCTTCAAGTTTGGGAGAAGTACTATGGTTATAATACAAAAAAAATACAACGACAAAAATGTGCACCCAGGAGCACACATGGAAATACTAATCCCGTTTCCAAAATATCTTTTCACAAGGCATACTTCCAAAAACTAAAAGACTCCTCCGCTTACTTCTTCGTCGGGTTTCAACAGAAATATGTCGTCGTGGAGGTGCGTTTGTGCGTGTTTTCCTAAGCGCGCGCGGTGCATGCGTGAGTCGATTGCGTTTTTAGGTGATGGTGGTGGCGGTACGGCGGAATATATAAATATAGCAGTGATCCACCCATGTTTAGGCATAACAAGACTACTTCCAAAAATAACATTTCCATCGTCATCGCCATCAGCAGCAGCATCCCACCCATTGCAATATTTTACAAGAAAGGAGAGAAATATCGGTAAAATATGTTGTTGGAATCTCCTCTCAAAAATTACCAGGTTTCCTTGTAAAGAAATGCAATAAACACGCTCTCTCTCTCATCTCTCTTCAACGTAGCAGCAGCATCGTCGTAAACAGTCTTTCAAGTTGATTTTTTCTCTGAGGAAGAAAATAACTTTTCAACGTATTCCCGCAAAGAAAAAGCAGAAAAAAAGCCATACAGCGATAAGAAACTGCCATTAAATATTATTTTTCCCTTTTTTAACGGACTCAACTTATTGGACAGAAAATTCGATTGTCTTTTTATGGTTATCTCGTTATATTTAAACTGACTGACTGACTACTGCTGTGGCGGCGGCAGTGGCAACTATGTGCTTACTTATTCAATTCCTTTTAAACCAGCTATATCCCAAAATCTAATATTCGCAACTCACTTTTACTCGTTACTTCCACGGACGATGATGTACACCTGCAAACCAAAAATAGAACGTGTGGAGTGAGTATATAGTCGTTGTTTATTTACCTAGATAGAAAAGGAAACAACATCTCTTCTCCTCATAATAATAGCCAGAGTGACCTAAATAACCGACAAGCAGTCTGTCTATTTTTTTTGCCTCTTCTTCATAAACTCTCTAGAAAAAGGGGAGAAAGAGAGAGGCAATTCAATTTAAGGAATGTAGTCAAAAGAAGAGCTCACAGGCTGGCTGTTATCTCTTTTTATCATGCAAAAAAACTGCAGTAGCAGCAATGGGCAAAAAAATAGACAGGCAGAAATATTTGGCAAAAAAATATGATGATTTACATGGAGATCCGCAGATAATCAACACGGCCATGTCGACGAAAATGCTTTTACCAGCAGCAGCGGCAGCGGTGGTGGTGGTGGCGAAATTTGTAAAGGATGATCAGTGGGAGAAGAGAGAGAGAAAAAAAACAAGTAATTTGAATCAGATGGTAATCAAGCTTATTACTGGCGTCCCCGCTGTGTTTTTATAGTGATGATGGTAATGGACCATTCATTAAATAGTGGGGACGACGGTGATGATGATAGTGATGATTTTTGCCTCTGTAAATATTCCTGCTATATAAATCTTCTTTTTATTATGATGATGCTTTTTTGAGTAACAGAACAACAAACATCTTGTGTACTTTTTGCCCAAGTTTCGTCAATAAGTTTACTTTATCCTTTCTTTTTTCTTTTACAACATATTTTTTTCTGCATCAATCTCCTTCTTTTCTTTTTTTATAAAATGTATTTTCATTTTGATGTTTACATAGTTGTTACACATAGAAGTAACATATAGGCGAAAACTTGCTTAAAATAGTTTTCAAAAATCTTAAGGTAATTATTAATACCAACTTCATTTTCTTTAGAAATACCCATACGCGTAGTACAACAGTATGGCTACAACGTTTTGCAGCGTAAACTTTGTTTTTGAAGGATAAAATAATTAAATGTAGTTGCGTAAACCCCCATACTGCGTTTACTGGAGAAAAACTTTGGACTGCAAGTGGTATTCTAAATAAATGCGTTGTGAATTAAACATCCGATGGATTGTCTTGAAGAAAAAATAAAAGAATATGCACAAAAATAATACATAGCATTACTAGTTTATCTATATGGTCAATTTGTGAATTAATTCAGGTGAAAAGAACAGAAAGGAATGGAAAGTATTCATAATCATATGCATGTCTTCAACCCAGCGTAGTACACTTACAGTTGACGTCACAACAGGATTAACTGTTTCTCTGTGAAAAAAGGTGGAGTGGCAAAAGCTGCAATGAACTCATTTACATGAGCTCATGTACGTACGTATGTACGTACACACAAATTTTTACGATTTCGATGTCTTTCCAATTCTTGTTCTGTTTTAAACACGCTGCTGCTGCTGCTTCGCTGCACCACCACCACCACCAAAACTCTGGAGCAAGTCTTTATTTAGCTCATTGGCTTATGCGGTGATGATGTCGTCGTTGTTGCTTGTTTGCCTGCTAAAAAAAGAATGCTGTGTTGAAAACACGTGTGTGTCTTTTTAAAAGTTCATTCATCCACTTCCCCCCCCTCCCCCTTTGTTATTATTGCTATATTGCTGTTTCACTCTCTTTTTTTTATGTCTTCCACATTCTTTCACTTGTTTTCCCTGTAGTCACGTGTGCCAACTAGGCACTTCACTCACACGGCGTATTTATTCTTTTGGAGTTTGTAGAACTTGCAGAGGAAAAGGTGGAAGGATTATATGGCGGTGGTGGTGGTGGTGAGTGTGCTCGTAAATGTGAATGATCTCTTTGTCGTCACTCATATAAACAACATGACTGCATATCTACGCATCAGATAATGTATCAACAGGCAATTGACATAATATATAAAAATCGGTAGTAATAATAATAATAAGTTATTTTAATAGCTTCATTGAGTCCAGTGAAAACCTGAATGAATGGCAATACCTACTACTACTACAGCAGCTCACACACGCATAGGCATACTTACATGGGCATATCACCTGTAGAATCTCTCTTCTGTTCATTCACCAAACGTTTTAAAACTTTTAACTGATGACACAAGAGCTATTATAAATCTGTTTTATAATCAGTGTACTCCAATTTGTCCTTTTGCAGGCGCAAGCAAGTGTTTTCCAATTAAAAGTTTAAATCGCACTCACAGTGTAACAACGCAACCGCCACGCAGTTTTCTCCTTATGGAATCATGTGAGTAGTAGTGAGTACCTAAGGAATAGGGAACGGATATTATTAACATGCCCAACAATTTCACAGGCTCAACAAAACTTTTTGGAATTTGAATTGAAAATTTCTGTGCACATCTTACATGCTGTGGTGCCTCCTTTGTTTGTTCCTGGTTGAGAATAATGTGTATATCTCAAGAAAGTTGGAAGACTGTATAATTTAACATAAAACGTAGTTAGTTTGTTGGAGAAATGCTTTGTTTAACTGACTGAAAGAATGCGTCGATCGTCGTATATATATACCTATCCATTCGTATTCCGTATTTATTCAGGAATTTTTTGGAACACATACACATCCGTCGTGTTTTTTTAAGGCGAAGGAGGAGCTTTTTTTTATTAAAAAGTATTTTTTTTAAAGATCTACATGTCAATTCTCACCTTGTTCAGTTGATTAGCTGTGTTCACGTTGTACGTATATAAATCCGCACGCACCTTGGCTTGCTTGACTTGACATTGGCTTCAAAATTTCTAATCATCATGTTATTGTTTTTAATAATAATCTATTATTATTATTATTAGTATTGGTATGCATGAGTTGCGGTGACACTGCCTCTCTTTTTTTGCGTCGCTGCTGATTTATATTCGTTGTTTCAAGTTTACACATATGACATTTGAGTTGGAATATTATTTTGTACACCACGTCGTCGTACGAGAAGGTTGAGGGTTCAGGAAATGATTTTATAAATGTTCCTGGTGATGACGACGATGATGATGATAATGATAATGATGACTGTGACGACGACGACGGTAGTGCATGTATGCATTGCATGTGATGTGATGTAAGTTAACCGAAAACTAAATGGATTTACAAAACCATTATATATTTTTTTAAAGTTGTGTAAAGCTGCTATGCTATGCTGCCACCACGCACTCCTTTTTCGCTCGAAAGAAAATGTCAAGTTCGATGCTGTCGTGGCTGCTACTGCCGCTGCTGCTGGTTTCTATTTATTGGTGACTTTGGCTATGGACCAAATCCTACGTGTAAAGTGTAAATTAAGTAGTTATTTATGTATATAATTTATGCGTTTATTTACATGACATCTTTTTTAAAACAAAACTCTTTTCCTAAAAAAAATCTCTCTAGAGTTGTGTCACAAAGTTCAAAAAAGGAACAGAGCAGAAAAATGATAGGCTGTAAAAGAGACTGTAAAATGTTGCTAAAAACCTATAAAAACGCTATCATAATTTTCTCTCTCTCTCTCTCTTATCATCATATAAATAAAAATTGTTAATTTTGTTAATAAAATACATTGAAACATGACGACGACGACAACAACAACAACACTACTAAATAAATAACACAATTCCCTCTGTTCCCTTCCCATATGATCTTGACTTGGCTGAATTTACAACACAAATTCACAAAACTAAATTGGGTTACGGCCAGGGCAACAACTATACTTGATATCATCATGACCACTTTTTTTGTATACATGCTCATCATTATCATCAGTTTAATTTTTTTTTTTTGGAATTTCTGCTGACCATCGTCATTGCCATCTCAAAACTTTTTTAAGCTCAAGATGATGACACTGACCTCCAGCCACATTTTCCCGTTGAATTTTCTTGCTATTCCTGTTGTCTTTCCCACCCAAACCGCTAGTTTTACCAGAATACAATCCTCGGAAAGAGAAGGGATTGCCGTATTTGGTAAGGTACTATCACCCCTGCAAAATTCCGGCGGTAGTGACGAAGATGAAAATGTTAATGATTTTTCTGGTTGTTTTATGGCTGCTTGCCTTTTTCAATATTTTTTTCGTGAGGAATGCATGTATGTACCTTGTTGCTTGTACATATTTTGAAGAAAAAAATCGGTGGTGATGGTGGTGGCGGGGTGGGAACAGCGCAGCACTGTGCTTTTTTAGCAACTGTTAAAAATAGCTTCTGCTGTTGTTATCATCATCACAACGCGTTATTTTGACAACAAGTCGTAATACAGAGCTGCAGTGATCAACGTAGTATGTACTACATACCTAATTTGATGGAGTTTAAAGGGGATGAAGAGGACGACGATAGTAAAAGTTTTTCTTTTTTGCCCACCCTTAAATTAGTTGGCGTTGGCCCCTCTTCTTTCTTTCCTGCTGCCTCTGCATAGGTATCAGCAGCACACGCGCACGTGGATATATTTATTAATAAAAATTGTCAAAAAAGACAACAGAAAAAAGCATTACAAATTTATTTATTTTTTTAATTTTCTCTCGCCATGTTACATATTTTAAGCAAAGTAGTAACCTTGCGGCAGCA
The DNA here is from genome assembly GCA_027743785.1 of Sinhomidia bicolor. Taxonomy (NCBI): domain Eukaryota; kingdom Metazoa; phylum Arthropoda; class Collembola; order Entomobryomorpha; family Entomobryidae; genus Sinhomidia; species Sinhomidia bicolor. The sequence continues at coordinate 6,011 of JAHZMT010004433.1, read as the reverse complement.
GTTTACCATTACGCAACAACAAGACGAAACCACGGCAGATGAGAAGAGGAGAATATTATTTTTATTTTTCTATTTTTTGTTTGCATTTGAACATGCCCGCATACCTATTAAGCTGCCATAAACTTCCAAGGACTCTCATCATGACCATTTCACAGAAAAAGTTCCACTGCCATCCTCACAACTGCTGTCACAAAGAAGGATCCAACAGATATGTTCTACCTTGACAAACAGTCAAAAGTGACATTTAGCATTTTGCAAACTGTTTTAATTACTCTGTTGCACAGGAAAAACAATTATAATAATATATTTATTGTGAAAGTTGCAAGAGGAGCAAAAAACAAGAGTGTTCGAGGAGCAGACAGGTCTTCTTTTTCGCATGCATGCGCGCGTGTGAAGGAGAAGAGTTGGCCAAGTTGTGCAGAGAGAAGAATTGAGAGGAGAACAAGCAGCTTTTTAAATTATGTAAGTATCCGTGTGTGGAATTGGAATGTGGTGAAGTGGAAATGAGTGCCAAAGAGAAAATCACATTAACAGCAGCGGTATCATCATCGTCGTCATCATCATCATCAGCATCAAAATGTTTAATTGGTGGCAGTAGTGCTGCTGCTGTTGCTGCTGGTAGCATCATATCATCTTCAATAAAATGAACATTGCATTGCATTACCTACGTTGCTGCATTTCACTTCCAACCAGTAACAGTGTTTGCGCTTTCTGAAGGAAAAAAATGACGCATGATAAGGAAGATGAGAGCTGAAAATGAACACGAACAGCAGCAACTAGCTAGCAGCTTGATCGTCACTAAATCTCAAATTATTTCCTATTTTCATCTGTAAACTGTCTTGAAATGCTTGTTCCTGTCATTCTCACATAGCTCATCATCATCGTCGTCGTCATGATGATGATGTTGATGATAATCATCATCATCATCATGGGATGAAATCTAGCAATCTGGTCCTTGTGTGTAATGCTTGAGAGGTACACATTTAAGTTGAAAGGCAAAAAATTAGGAAATATGTACGTACTAAAAACACAAAAATTGTGCAAAAACTTTACAGGAGGATTGCAACGATGAGAGCAAGTAGCCAGACAAAACACGTCATGCTATAATAGTATTCCCAGCTGAGTCCTGAAAAGTTTTTTTTTTGGTTCCAACTTGTCATTATATCTTTCAAGTGTTCAAAAATATTATTAATTTTCTCAATGCTCTTTTTTATGATTGTCTTTATTTTTTTTTCTTGTACGAGGACACTTTTTTAATACTGCATAATAATCTTCGCTCTCTTTCCTCTCTCGTCCCGTTTCCCTTCGAGTTGTGTCCTCTTCTTCCGAAAGCGGAAACGCTGCTACTGTTGCGCATAGTTTGTAAGAAAGGAAAAAAGAAAAGAATGGACACAACGTCAACACACGACGGCATACATATTACATACATACGTACCTAACTGCTGTGCCGTCTGTGAACAAACAGCAAATAAATAACACACACGCATTTCTTTTTTCTGTCGTAACTTCTATTTTTGCTGAAGTTGCACATAATAATAATAGTAGTAATAATAATAACAAGAGGCAGTTTTAGGTACACGCCGTGTATCACACATCCATTAACAACATATGATGATGACGCTGGCATTTAAACAATAGACTTTTATTATGAGTCTAACCCAAATAGTAAATATGCAGAGCTTGTTTTGCTCACTTCGGCTTCGCCTTAATAGATTTATTGCCAGAGAAAACGACTCATTTATTTGAAAGGGAACGAGGTAAGGTAAATAGACACACAAGAGAAGATTACTACTATAAAGTGCGCCACTTCCTTTTTAATTTTCCGCATCTTCTTCGTCGTCGTCTTCATCTTTTGCTTTTTGAGCAAGTTACAGCAGAGCTCGCACTTTTCACTCACAATCAGTCAGTGAGGAGGAAAGAGAGAGAGAGAGAGAGAGAAAAAAAAGTGATAGGACGGTTTTTTTTGAATGTCGCTGTGCTGTGCTGTCGGTTGGTCGGTGGGTCGGCATATAGAAGAAAAAAGTAGTATATCAGGTCAGGGTTACCCTCTCCGCATCCATACCACCACTTCTGCTACTCAAGCAACCGCCATGCCATCACATCTCCATTATTATTAAGTATTATTGCGGAAATTAAAAGAAAAGAGGAAGGAAGAAGACGGTTGGATGTTAACCGGTTAAAGATGAGCACTATAGTCATATGTGTACCGAAACACATCACACATCAGTGTCATCCTCAGATGAACAGATGTAAAATTGCAAAGCACGGCAGCAAAAGAAAAAAAATTTGCTTTCACACAGACACAACCAATCTGAATCTTATAGTACTTGCCTGCCTGCCTGCCTGCCTCTCTACTTGACTCCTTTTATGGATGTACGTACATACATTATTATTACGTACATGCATATTATTTCATCCTGTTCGATGATGATGATGATCATGATGTCGTTGGAAATGTTGACCATGTGACGACAAGAGAATTCCCAAGGTAACATCTCTCTCTCGCTCTCTCTGAGGAAGGAAACAAGGAAAATAGAGGAAGTCATGCTTTTCAAAAGAATTTTTTCAGTCGTATAGGTTTTTTCTTTTGTAAGAAATAATAATAATAATAATAAAATTGAACAAACACGTTGCCTTTTACCACCTCTCCTCTCTCTCTCTCTCTCTCTCTGGGGTGCTATACATGGAGATTGTTCAGTCAATAATAGCACGCAGCAGCAGGCGACATTATTATATTGACAATTTGGCACAATACCCGTGTAAAAAATCACTCATCGCTACCCCGCCACCATAAAACTTCAACTTTATTTTTTAAAAAAAGTATGTATCATATTATAAGAGCGTAGATACACCTTTTCCAGATACGTAGACAGACATTAGACAGACAAATGACTTGTTAATAGCAAAGTTGAGACTAAAAGTTAAAGAGTTAGAGAATGTGTGTGTGTGTAGCGGAGTGAGTGAGAAGGAGAAAATAAATCATTAAAAAAGTAAATTATTAGTTCCATCATTTCTACAGCCACATTATATATTGACATTATATATTGTTGTAGGCATTGATGACAACGACAGTCATTTCATGATCAGCATCATCATCATCATCACCCACTACTATCATTATCATCATCATCCATCCAAACCGAGTCAGAGTTGATCCACAGTCGCAATAATAGCAGCAGCAGCAGCAGAGCAAAGAGCGTCAACATAAGGTACATTTTTTAAAAAGCTAATTAGATCCTCTCGCGAAGGCCGCATCACCTTGATCTAAATATAAACTACTCACACACAACTCACAACAACATCACATGCATAGGCACAACACTCAGATAGACAGACAGACAGATAGAAAGAAACGATGATGATGATGATGATAATAAAGCAACAAAGTTCGCAAGTTAGCAACTCATATTTTTCCCTGATATGCCACGTTGAACTAGCAGCAGCAGCAGCAGCACTACTGTCACTGTCTATCATCCCAAACACCGTGTGTACCTACCTACACTACTAATCGTGGTTAAAGGAGTAAGCCTACTAGCCTCTGAATCTCTCTCTCTCTCTCTCTTTAAGTCTTGCAAAAAAAAAGACATTCCACTGCCACGACGACGACGACGACGAGCTGACAACAACAGCAAGAACGGTTTGCACGACAACGACAAAACAACTTTTTTGACTTTTTATAGCAACGTTGTGTGGCATATACTATTGCATACATATCATATCATCATCATCAGCCAACAACTACTTTACCACTCATTTTTCATAAGGTATAAGCATCCACGCAACAAAGAGCATTTTTTAAAAATGTAGCTACTACACACGTTGTCATACTGTGGCAGAAAAGGCGAAAAAAATGAAGGGTATATAGGAAGTGGAGAGAGAGAGAGAGAGAGAGAGAGAGATAGGATAGGTGTGGTGTTATAATCTTCTCTCTCTCTCCCTCTCTGGAGAGCTGTTGTATAATTATAGTATTTTAACGGGATTATTGTGCAATCATCCGGTGTATGTATGTACCTCCTCTCTCGCCTCACTGATTATAATTGCTGATGATTTAGCCGAGCATTATTCCGTTCTGCCAGACTTGCTCTGGATTCTCAAACTTAGTTAGCAAATTCATTATCGATGTAGTAGTCAGCGCTAGCTTCACTGCCAAAAAGGTGGGTAGGTAGCTCACCTTTCGCTACCTTGCTTGCACTACTCGATACTCTCTGCCTGAAAAAAAGTAAAGGACTGACGAACATGAACATTGTTGTCTAGAGAGAGAGAGAGAAACAAATAATTACACATGTGAAAAATGTTTAAAAGCAGCTACACACACTACAGAGACAAGTAGTGCTGCTCCTCCTGCACAAGAACAAGCACGTACCAAGTACCGATCTACTTCCGTTGTTGATTATTGACAGGTTTTCCATCTGATCTGATTATGATATGTCAGCACCTCATGATAATGCTGCATTATTATAAATACACACACATTTATTATCATATTACTTACTACAGACACACACACACAGTGCCGCCCCACTTTACTCCGTCAACGAGCATGCTAATATTTTTGGGGCTTTGCCAGAGAGTAAAAAAATATCGACCAGCAGCAGCAGCTTGACAATTTCACAGTAAAGTAATAATAATTAGCTGAGAACTTATCCTCATCCTGACAAAAAAATCACATGCATATAATATATTCCCTGGCTCTAGTAATGACCCAGACAGTCAGTCGGTCGAAGTGGAAGTGTAAGTCCTTGAATTTCAAAATATGAACAAGGGTGACCTTTACCTGTTAAAAAGTTACACTGTACATGCACAACTAGGTAAAAAAATGACTAGACGAGACATATGCATGCCTACACGCTGTGAGAGAGATGCATATAGAATCTATGTGGATTTTTTTTGCACACCACCAAAAAAAATGTTCTGAAGAAAAAACGACCAAGGATTGCAAAGAGACCAAGCTTATCCGCGTGCGTGGGAATATAAAAAAAAATGAAGTGATGATGATGATGATGATGACGCCAGTGTAAAAATACACATGACTGGGTTCACTTGCAGATTATTATATTTTTTTTCAGTCGTTGTGTAGGATCAAACGTTATCTTAGCTGCTGGAGCAATCATCTGCATCATATCCTCTTGAGCAGGCACACAACAGATATTAAGGATGTCGCAGCGAAAAAAAAATAATGGAGGTGTGTTGTACCTCAGGAAAAAAAAGTCTACGCTACTGACATACTAACAGGAGGGCACACGGTTGTTCCTTCATCTTTTTCTTCTTCATCATCTAGAAAATAAATCTCAGAGATCAGTTGAGTATTTTGGCTTTTTTTACACGTACGATTAGGCAGGATGTTGTCGTAAGACGGAGAAATGCGCTTGGAACATGTGTACATTCTTGTCGTTGTATGTACGTACAGCTGCACATTGTTGTCTTGTCTTGTTGTCGTCGTCGTAAGGGTAAGGGTAGAAGGGATGATGGTAACGGCAAATTCACTTTATTCCGCTCTTCTTTCTCCTTGCTTATTTTTTAGAGAAGGATTCACACGTTAGAGCAGCAGAGATTGAAAATTCTACCCATCCACCTACCTACCTACCTACCTACCTGGGCCTATATATCTATTATGTATAAATAGCTTAATTTTACAGTAGAATGATGCAACGTCTTCACAACAACAACAGCAGCAGCAGTCGTAGTTGGTAGTTGTATGTGAGCATAGGCAATAAGCGTAAGAATTTCTATTCTACCCCGTCACGTTTCAGTGATCACTCAAGATGGATTTTATTTTATGCCTCAAGGCTTTTCTTCGCAGTAGTTTTTTCTTCTTCTTCGTTTGTTGAACCACTGCACTGCTGCTGCTACTGCTACTACTACTACTTGCTTGTTGGTAAGTAAGTTACCGGCAGGTATAGATAGACCCTTAACAAAAAAATGTGGCTCTGGTGCGCACACACACATTTACATTGCCCATTTCTACTCCTTTTCATACCGTAAAAAGCAGCAGTCAGGAGCAGACAAACGAG
>JAHZMT010004432.1:0-10767 GCA_027743785.1 Sinhomidia bicolor | reverse complement strand
ACGTTGCCCATTTCACTTTGAGTATCAATGTTTGAGTGCAAAGTTTACATTCTCGTTTTCATGGAAACCTATCCGCAAACAAAAATGCAAAAAAACTCATGTTATTGTACTCTGTTTTAACTATGTACTCCAAGTTTTACTGTGCATATGAGGCTGTTTCTGTTTATTGTGGTAAGATAATTAAATATTTTATTCGTCAATATATTCCATGTTCAAATGCTGAAAGTCAAGTACAAACTACAAAGAGGGGAATCACACATCAAATGATAGACACTCACGTGCGAGCCAGTTGACGATGACGAAGTAAAAAAGAGAGGTAGACCACTGAACATTGACATGAATACGTATGATGATGACATAATGATAAAATCTTTTTTTAATGTTATTCCAGTCCCAACACGCTTTTTTTGCTTGACCAAATATCTCACATATGTCAACATACGGACATGCAGATAGTATTACTTGTTATGTATGTATAGCCGGTTGTGGTGAGGTTTACACTGCACTACACTGCTGGTGTACATTTTTTTGGAACATCTTTGTTACCGGAGAATCAGCGAAATCTAGTCAGTCTAGTAGAATCGCGGCGAATGACGGACAGGAATTACAAATGTGGTCATCCTTGAAGAAAATAGGCAATCACTGACCGGCATCTGTGCCACAATTTGTGTTTTGTTCAATTTAATAAAAGGTGCTTGATTAGTTGTGTGGAGACAATGAGTATAGTGGATTTTGTTAAGCAAAAGGCAAAGGAAATTGCCGCTCGTGCCATCGTATTATGTATTGGAGCATTTTATGCATGTGTTTCACTAGTTTCCTTGTTATTCAAACGACTTAAAAATGGAAGTGATGTTTGGGTTGTCAAGGAACGAAGTCTTCCGCCACTGTGCTTACAGGATACTGCGTATGGAAGACATGCATTTGTTCGACTAAAAGTAAGCTACAAAAAATACGAAAACTGGGAAAGTATACTTGGTATTTGGAACAATTAAATAAATTTGATGGTTTTTCAGGACTTGAAAATTCATTATGTTGAAAATGGTGATCGCTCAAAGCCATTAATGTTGTTCGTCCACGGATTTCCAGAGTTTTGGTTCTCATGGCGACATCAGTTAAAGCATTTTTCCTCTAGTCACTGGTAAGCGTTTCATTTTTGAAGATTTTGAAAATAAATTTTATTTTTAAGTATATTTGAAAATCTTGAAATTTAAATCTTTGGTGACCCACAGGGTAGTAGCAATGGACATGCGGGGCTATGGAGACTCCGAGAAACCAAAGAGTGTGAGCGACTACAGGATCGAGAAATTAACCGAGGACGTGACCGAGTTAGTGAAGGCTCTCGGCAGGAGCAAGTGCACCTTAGTTGCGCATGATTGGGGTGGTGTTGTCGCCTTTGCTGTCGCTGCATACTACCCACAAATGGTTGAAAAGCTTATCGTTCTCAATTCTCCTCATCCAACAGCTTTCAGCAAGAAAATCAAATCCTCTATCACACAGTTCCTTAAATCCTGGTAAAAATTGCTTTTTTTATTATTACTAAACGTATATTATGTAGGCTGTTTGAGATTCAACATTGAACATGTTTATTATTACTTCCATGCTAACACGTTTGCTTTTGTAAACTTTAGGTACGTTTTCTTATTCCAACTTCCCTTCATTCCGGAACTTCTGTTTCACACTGAAGACTTGGCTTGCTTTGAAAGAATGTTTGCTAGCAGTGACAAGAAGAGCAACATTTCTCCTGAAGATCTAGAGGGATACAAGTACACATTTTCTCGGAAAGGTACAACAACAGCATTGTTTTTGACACTGCATTTTTTTTCTTTTAGCCAAATTTTTGTAGACTGTTTTATCTTGAAAAAAAAATGCATTGTGCGCTTCCAGGTGCATGGACTCCTCCTATCAACTACTACAGAAGTGCCATGTCCGGGAATAACTTGATTTCTCCAAGGACGCTTCCACGAATAACTGTTCCTACGCTGCTGATTTGGGGAGAAAATGATTTGGCTTTGTCCAAGGACTTGCCGGAACTAACAAAGGATTACATTGATAAAGTGGAGGTTAAATATATACCCAACGCGAATCACTTTGTTCAGCAAGACAAACCAGAAGAAGTCAACAGAGCTATGGAAGACTATGTTGGATAAAAATTGAGTTGGGTTTGAGGCTGCAATAAGTCGTATTGTACTTAATGACCATTATTACTATTATGTAACCATCTATGAAGAAGACATTAAAATAGTTTTTAAACTTTTTTTCCAACTTTCAATAAATTTGTATACATACCTGCAATAGTATCAAATTTCTGCATCTTTGCCTATATATTCTTTATATTCAGTTTAAAATGTCAAAATTACTGTTTAAAAATAGAGAACATACTCCCCTTTGAGGAAAGAAACGACGTTTCCACCTGAATAAGGTGTGTAGGCGTATCCTGTTTGAATTTTGTTCTTTTATTGAATGACGTACAAAAGGAGCAAGAAGCGTTTGCTGTAGAAAAGAGGAGACACATTTTTGGATAATTCAGACACAGACAAGAATATAATTTAATAAAGTTATCCAAGTCAATAGAATTTTCCATTTTTAGTTTACGCGTCGTAACACGTCTTTTTCACAAGTAACGTCATCGTTTTCTTTTTCCGCGTTCGCCATTACCACCTTTGGATTGCGGAGAGATAGCGGGAGCGGATAGATTCGCAGCAGCGTAATGTTGATACAAATTCAGCGGAATTTCTTGATAGCCATGCACGCGTAGAAGATGGTTGAGGTGATCAATTCCTCTGCTGATGACGTTCTTTATTTCTGTTGGATACTTTGCCGCTCGCTCTGTATTTGATTTGAATATTTTCTTTGAAACAGAGTTACTTCGGTGAAACGAGCCTTCTATTTTTTCCTGTGAAATTTCAGTAGGTAATTGTATATTTTTGTAACAAATAGTCAGTTAAAATTTAAAGTATCTTGTGTGAGTTAACTTGTCTTGTAAAATGTGCTACCTTAAAGCATGGGCTTAAAAGATAAGGACAAGTGTGATTGAGAAACTTGCAAATTTTCTGCAGATTTTCCACCGGTCGTAGCCAAAGAAGCTCGTAGTGTATTACCAGCAGGTTAGCAGGAGACTCTATCCAACTCTTTGCCAAAGAGAGCCAGTTGTAAGCAGATTGTAAGAGAAAAGACGGCCAGTCTGTAGTAAACACATATTTTTATAAGGGATCAGCTTACCCCAATATTTTTGACAACAACAAGCTTGTTAATAACATTACTATCAGTATAAAAATTGCAGCAACAATATTGTAAGTATTTGGCAGTTTTTTTTGCAGGAAACATTTTCTCTACCTTTATGATGATATGGTAAATGATAAGCATTTCCAGTATGACCCGCTTCCAAATAGTTGGCAAACGAAAGAATAGCAGGGAATGGCTCTCTGATGAGAAGAATGGCCCGGTTTACGTCCATTCTCTCGTTGTATTTTTCATGAAACTTTTGAACTATTGTCCTTCCTGAATACCAAGTTTCCCGTTCTCCCATAAAGCCTAAGTGTTATTGAGCATCGTCCAAAAAATCAATTTCCGTATCAATAAATGATTTGTTTGCTTGTGCTGTAAAAAGAAGGCTTGTCACCGTTTAGATTTTTATGAAAGAAAATAATGAGGTCGGACAGATATAAAAATTTAGACTACTTTTTTTCTGCCGTCTGCATAAAAATATATCCATACATACATACCTCTTGCGAAAAGTTCCATGTCAAAGTAAAAGCTGCCCGTGTACACACCAGAAGCCAAATGGATGAGGTGCCTGGTCCAAGTATTTCCGCTTCCTGGGAATGACACCAAGCCCATTACTGGAAAAGTACCGTCCTCATACAAGCTAGAGAAAAAAGATCATTTTATTTTTCCATGTAGCTACTACAGCAATTTATGTCGCCCGTTGTGTTACTTTCACACATTTGAATTAAACATTGGTCCGGCTTTGGAATGCATTTTACAAATCGTTGTGTTTAGTGAAATTACTAGTTCTACACCATTATTGTCCTCGCTCTAGTCCACTCATTATTTACTTTGGTGACATTCATGATGATGTAGCAAACATAACATAACATGAGAATAATAAAAGTACCAAAATTTTTTGTGATATCTCTATTTTTCCTAACCCTCAAATGAAATCTGCCAGACGAGGAACAATCTATGAGCAGCTTTGAGTACTAATCTGAATTCACTGTATAAAAACTCATTTTAGTTCTACTGTCACTCTGTAGATGATTTTAAGTCCATTTTTATATATTTTTCCATAAGTTGTTAAATAAGATATTCTGTCTTCAAATATGATGCGACTAGTTATGTATGTATCTATATTTCATTAAAATTCATTTGTGGCTTTGTTCAAAATATTAATATTTACGTATTCATCTGTACATTTCCTACTTGTTTATTTCTTTAGATATTAGATACAGTTCATTGACAAGTATACCAAAGTATGTAGTTGCTTCCTTAATAATCAGCACAAAATTATGATTAACATTGGACATGAAAAGTTGAACTCTGCTGGTATTATCGTACATCTACTCAAAATCAAGTTTATTTACTGGAAAGCAAAAACTATAAGCAAAAATAACTTGACTTGAATTTTTTTCTCATGATAAATGGTGGAGACAAGTCAGTGAGGGCATTTTAAGCTGCTTAGGATTATAGCATAATATCTTGTTTTTAAGATGCCAGCAATCAGTTAGTATTAAATAGTCTGACCAAATTCACAGAAGGCGCATAACCACATCACTACTGCATTGATTGAAATTGAAAACCTCAACTCTGTTGTGTGCAGAGAGACTGATGAGACCAAGTTGACCAGCAGTTAAGTAAATACTTCTGCTTTTAGAGAAAACTTTTATGCTGTTTACTCTCAACTTGAACAAGAAACTTACGATTAGTTTCTACACAGTTGTCAGTTAGATAAGGTCATTTCCACTAGGTGGAATAAAAATGTTATCAGCAACGAATTTTATCCTGCTGACAACTGCCCTGTCAGCAGGGGTAGCTGGACAATACACATTTAAGACGGGCTACTACAATGTACCTGTGAGTACCACATTTCAATCAGATACAGATAGATTATCTTATTGATTACTTAAATTGTAAAAGTGTCTCAATGTCGGAAAATTTACTTTAAAATAGCTGGATCACTTTTCATTCACAAAATGCAACGTGACATTTCCCATGAGATATATATACAACGACACATACTTTAACCCGACGACTGGTGGCCCCATATTTTTTTATACCGGAAATGAAGGAGACATTGAATGGTTTGCACAAAATACAGGATTTATGTGGGAAACAGCGCCGAAATTTGGTGCTTTACTGCTATTTGCCGAACATCGGTATTATGGGAAATCAATGCCATTTGGAAATGATTCGTTATCTGTACGTTGCTAATTTTTTACAACGGCGTATAATTGAGTCATTATTAAAGCAGATATGTGGAAAAGCTATTGTATTTAATTAATATTGCGCAGAGTCCAGAGAAATCATTGCTAAACAAATGTAGTGATTTCAAAATATATACGTTATAGCTAACCTAACAGTGATTAATTTTATCAATAATTTCAGCGGCATTGCTGCTTCAGCGCCAGTACTTTGGTTTGAGGGAATCACGCCTTGTGACACGTTTAACAAAATCGTCACACAGGATTTTGAAAAAGCATCTCCCAACTGTTCATTCTTGATAAGAAAATCATGGGATGTCATAAACAAATTTGGAAAAAACGGTAGAACATATAACTTTACATTGTTTTATGTGAATGTTTTACTGAAATGCCCTTTCATATTGTGCCGAATTCCTAAAATTATGACTACAAACTTTATAGAGGCTGGTAGAGAATGGTTAACGAACACATGGAAACTATGTAAACCACTGAATACTTCAAAAGACATTGATGATCTTAAGAATTGGCTTATAGAAGTTTATGGCAATCTGGCAATGGTTGATTATCCGTACGCCGCATCATTTCTAGAGCCACTTCCAGCATACCCTATAAAAGTAACTAAACGTTGCTGTTGTATTTTTTTCGTTGATAGCTTGCTAGAATTTAAATGCTTTCTCGCTAATTTCAGGCAGTCTGCAGTGGCTTGAACGATCCCAGTCTTACCGATAAATTTTTGTTGAAAACACTCTACAAGGCTGTGAACGTCTACTTTAATTACACTGGAGCGTCATGTTGTCTTGATGTAACTAAACAAGACTCTGGCTCCATGGGAGATTCAGGATGGAATATTCAGGTGAGGGCATAAAATGTTACAATGCCTCCTGTGGGTTTCCCATGTATTCATTCTGAGAGATCATTAATGACACTAGTAGTGCTTGACAATTAACAAGCTTAAGTTTAAGGTTAAGAAGACAACCAAAATAACATCCTTAATTTTGTTTCTACGTTAATTCATAATATATTACAGTCCTGCACCGAAATGGTGATGCCAATGTGTAGTGACGGAGTGCATGACATGTTTGAGCCTGTCACCTGGAATCTAACTGCTTATGAGGAAAATTGTCTTAAACAGTTTGGATTAAGACCACGAGTCAACATGGCAGAGATAATATATGGTGGAAGAAATATTAGAGCCTCGTCAAATATTGTGTTCAGGTGAGCAAATATAATTTTTTTTATCTGTCTAGTAGTAAACGTATGTCTCAGAGTCAATGTCTTGTTGCTTGTTTTCATTCTTTCCAATGAAATTCACATAAGCAATTATACAGCATTTATTTCTTTTTTTCTATTTACGTGAACGAAATATACTAAATGGATTATTTCATTTCTTTTAGTAATGGACTATTAGACCCTTGGTCTGGAGGAGGCTTTTTAAAATCTCTGTCGGACTCCCTAATTTCTGTCATTATTCCAGAGGGTGCTCATCATCTTGATCTCCGAGCAGGTCATCCAGACGATCCTGCCTCGGTTATACGAGCAAGGCAAATTGAACGGGAGCAGATACGTAAATGGATCACGGAATATGAAAATAATGAGAAATTTGATAATAACGTTAGACATTCGGCTGGCGACAATGACGACTCGTGGTTAGTCGATAGTACTGAGCCTCTTGAGAATGATGATGATGACGATGATTGGGAATGGTAGGAATAGGAAAATTACCACTTACTACTATTATTATAAAAGGATGTGCTGATATCATATATATAACGCCAAAAATGTAAATTTCCACCGTCATCATTTTTGTCACACTAAATTTCTTCCTGTTATTCTATTTGCTATTTTATATTAAAAAGATTTTCTTTATGTAGTAAACGTTTATGTAAAAAACAGATTTGTCATAATGACGACAATATTTATTTGTACTGTATATATACTTTTCTTCTTTTTTGGAATAATGTATAAAATTATTACTAATGTGCGTCAAATGTTCAACTTTATGACAATTTTGGTTTAGAGAAAAACAAAAGATTTGTTGTGAGCTCTGCAGCCTATTTCCAAAAACACATTTGAAAACAAACATGTATCATCATTTATCATCACTATTGGCGTGGTGGTTGGTGTTTGGTATAGCACCACACAACGACGCACACTGTCATATATCATTTTTGGTTTTCAGCCAGCTTCATGTAACAAATCCTTCAATAAAAATATATACCTAATATGATAATTCATGTATCCGTGATGAAAGAAAGATAAAGTATCAAGTGTGTGTGCAAGCCAAGCATTTTCTTTCCTGATACATATCAATTACCCCCTAGTTTGTTTATTCGTCTTGTCTGATATGTAAATCTATTAAAAGTTTGAAGAAACGTCTTTCTCTTTTCATATTCAGCCAGCAGTAGAAATATGAACTACATACATAATAGTCTCGACATCAGACAACTTTTTTAAAAATATGAGTTTCAATATATAGCTTCCATTCTTAACCTACAAGTCCGGGAATTTTACCTTAAGCTGAAATTTTGACAAGCCACATCTCGTACATAAGGATATCTTCGCATGATGACTTTATCATCATTTTTTAGCTTTGTACTAGCCAGAAAGAACGACTTCGTTGCACTTATATTCCTACTACTAGCAGTAGTAGCAGTAGTAGCGTGTAGTATCAAGGAACGACGTGTCTTTGTAAGCAGCCAATTATCCGATTGTATAATAAACACAAAAACGGTAACAACACCAGCAAGCACAATGGAAACCACCAACTTTTTCCATACCCACAAGTTTGTTAGTCTAGCACTCATTGTCTTGTCAAAAACTTAAGCACTACAACTGCAAAAGTAAATTGCTAAAAATAAGGCTTCAAGCTTCGACAACTGAGACACTTGGTCTGCTTTTTGTATTTTCTTTCTTTTCAGCCAGTCGAGAAAAAAAATCCATTCATCATGTACACCTTTGAAACTTTTAAGAAGTGTTTTTCTTATAGTCCCAAGTTATAGGCCCCCGGCATTTTCCACCATGTAAAAAGCTACATGTACATACATACATACATGTGTAACGGTTGTTCATGGAAATGTAATGCTTGTTAAATACTACAGCACTGAGCGCATACATAATTTATAAATATTTGTTTGTATAGCATAGTTTTTTACAATTTTTTTTTCTCGGGGAAAGGTATAAACTTCATCATTAGATGTGCTGCTGACTCTAGCTGGTGAATCATCATAATAGTTACATCATTGGAAAGAGAAAATGTACTACGTTTATTTTCAACGCGACGCGACATATTGATTCCGTTAGCTTACGTTGTCGTTATACTCATCATCATCATCATCATCAGCGGAATGGAAGCAGTACGAAAATACTTTTTTTTATGGACCCAACATAAATTGCAAAAGTGGCTGCATGCTACGTGTACCACAGTTTAGTTAGAATAGCACAGAATACCTATGGAAAAAATGACACTTGAGATTGTACGTCTATTGTTCTTTGTATTTTATGACTATAACTGAGCTACTAAAACTGTTACATTTAATGTATGCCATAATTAAATGCAATAGGTGTAGTAGTCGTGTGTACATACATATACATAATATAAAGTAGCAGCAGCAGGCGTTGAACTGCTAATGACGACGACGCTGACTATTTAGTTGTTTGTATCAAGAAGAGAGGGCCATATAGTACCTTTACGCACTTGCTCTTTGCAGTAGTACTAACTAATGTAGTTGGTTGGTTTGGTACACGCATGAAATGAGAAGCAAAAAAATATTTTGAGAGAGAGGTGTACATACGTAGATAATTTTTGAAATGAAAAATGAAACGATTATCCCAGGATCAAAAAAATATACATTTTTCCCCTTCGCATGCATGCACTTAAGTGTACAAACAAGGATAATTGTATGTATGTATAAGCATGTCATTCTGATATTCACTTGCTAGTTTTTCTTCTTCTAAATATTGTCATCATTAGCCTAAAGGTATTAGAAGCAATAAAAATGAGTGAAGTGTGTACAGGATTTTATGACGATGATTGGGATCAATTTCTTTGACTTTAACATCAGTTTGATAAGACTCAACAACAAGACACAAATTGAAAAGCAATACTCAGGTAGAACTTTATTAGTGTATGGACGACTAATGAAAAGGCAGCTTTGCATGCATCGTTGCGGTCGTACGACATGTTGCTGTAGTAGTAACGTCACGTCAACAAGCTAAAAGACGATCAAGAACGTTTCATTGCGTCGCCGAAAGCACCATTAAGTTCTTTGCAGAAATCAACTGCGTATTTATTGTCTGTCTTTTTGTCCGTCCGTCCATGCAATTCAATTTTGTCCAAATTTTACACGTACATAACGACAAAAAAAGAGTCTTAAATAAAAAATATATACATATTCATGTTATATTTATTTAAACAAGCAAATTGATATCTGATATTTCAATTTATGTAGAAAAACAAACGTTACTCGCATTCGTGGCTACGCCAAAATTTACCAGATATGAAGCTAGCTTTATCGGAAGCGTTTGCTGAACGGCTCGTTAAAGTCATGGTTCAAGTTCAGACTCATTTATTTCTTAGACAATAATAATCTGAGGAGAGACACAATACTATCATAAATGAATTTGCGTCCTCTTTCATTTTTAGCGACGAATTTTATAATCGTTTTTGCACAGCTCATTTTATTCCCCATCTGGTTAGCAGCTTGGTGAATGAGGGTAGACAAGACGCGGAGTGAACATCATCATCATCATCATCATTGTTAACAATAAGTGTAAACAGTTCTCTTTTAGACTCTCTACCTTACTTGTAGAAAGAGACCTTAACAAAATAGCATCACCCACCACCACCAACCACCACCACCAACCACCACCACCAACCACCACCACCACAACAACTAATATGCATGCAAAAGAAAAGACACAAAGCGTCATATCATCATTATTATTATAATGGCTGTTTGTTGTACAAGAGACACTTGGTCTGAATGTGCAGTAAAGCAAAATAAGAGTATTTTACATGGCAAGTGTTTCCCTACATCCTGCAAGTAAGTCAAGTCCTATTTGAGGACAGCTGGTTTGTAATTAAATAAGGTTGGTTTGGTTTTTAAAAAAATCCATGTACGCAGAGGCCCTGTATGTACTGTTGTAAAAGTACTGGTTGGTTGGCAGTATATTATGTAGGTATGTAGCCTTCCCTTCCTCTCTAATACTACTACTACCACCAAAATAATAGTAGCCCTAATAATGATGATGGACTTGCTGTGAAGAAATACAGTGTGTTTACTTTTTATAAGTTGGGAAGATTTGTTTTAATGATTTGTCCATATCTCAAGTAATGTTCACTCTACAGAAT
>JAHZMT010004431.1:0-13606 GCA_027743785.1 Sinhomidia bicolor | reverse complement strand
CCACCTTTCTTTAATAATTTTAAGAGCATAAAGTAAAACTTAAGTTGTTTTATAGTTATTAATTTTGCTTGCAAAACGATCAAATGTAAAAAATGATTTTTTTTCTTTGGTGTAGATAGATACATAGAAGTTTTGAATTGACTGACAATTACAAAAGCTCTGTTTAAAAATTATTGTTTTAAGTATGTTGTGATATGAGGAAATGGGGAGCAGAATTTTTGGTATTTTAGACCTTTAAAATTTATTTTAGCTGATAAAAACTACATTAAAACATGAGCATAGTATTCAATGAACAAGCTCAGGCGCAAACTGGAATTCGGTATAATTTATTAGTTATCCATATTTACGTTAGAGAAATACGTTTGAAAGCAGGAAAAACAGTTAATGGCGAACGAAGGGAGCAAAGTTTAGTTGCTTCATAGATTGAGCTTGCTAGGAAAGCTATAAATTACGTATAGAAACGGATTTTCATTTAAAAAACACGACAGTTAACCTGCTTCATTAACTGAAGTAATGATTTTAAAAACATTTTTCTTAAATGAAAAGAATTTGATAGTAGACAATATATGTGAAATCTGCGAGCGAAGCGAGCAAAAATTTTGTAAATCTAAGGTAAAAGTCACAATTTTTCAACTGTGTTTAAAAGTTTTTCTGGATCCCGCTTTCCAGAGGGGCAAATGCCCCCTGTGCCCCCCCTCCGTGCGCCAGTGATCTGTAGAACTCATTATTTTAGTTAGTGTAGATGAATCCGTAATAATCTTGCTATAATAAAATAGTGGCATTTGTATAATATAGTTCCAGTAAGCATATAAAGCAAATTTCATTAAAGGCAGAAGTGGAAATCGGTAAGTGATTTCAAATAATCAATTTTGAAGAGATATTTTCCTTGGCCCATCAGATTGCCTGTAAATATATTAAACTCTGGGTCTTAATATGCCCTTTTTAAAGCTTAGCGGAATTTTAGTTTTTTCCCTTGTATCATGGTTTAATTTGTAAAAAGCAAACGAAAGGAATTTAATCTAATTACACGCTATGACAATGAACAACAATCAGTAAATGAAACCCAAGAGCTGTATTGGTTCTTGAAAAATGATGAATAAATGAAGCCGTAAGCAACCAACGGAACAAAAGTGCTATTATAAAACTGACACATAAATATAATCGTCAGCTGATGTAATAGGTACTTTCACAGATTTGGTTTCGGTCCAGTGATCATTGAATTTTATTATAAAATCTAATAAAAAACAATCAAACCAACAAAAACTCAAGAAATGAGTTTTGATTAGAACATAAACTTATTTTTTCGCAAATATTTATTTATTTAAACTTTTATAAACAGATTGGCGAAATGATCACTGCAAAAACTGATTGAGGTTTTCTTGTTAAAGCTGAAATACTCACTAGTTTTGGGGTGGAATGAGTATTCCTTGGGTTGGGAAGACTATCGTTAACTGGCGGTCAAATTATTGTTAACACAGGTTAAAATTACTGCTTCATAAACCGAAAAGTATTATTGCTAAATCCGGCGACCCGTAAGAACGACTTTCTCGTCTTTGGTCCAAGTGTAAAAATTTTACAGTAACTTGAAAAGTCTTCAGAAAAGATTCAGCTACTTACAATCATCTTATTATGGATAAACATATCAGTACAACAGATCGTCTCTTTGGAACTATAAAATTTTTATCACTTTCCCATTTATTTATCACGCAAATTGTTAGTTTTTCTTATTCTGATCCTATTTCTCCTACGTTTGACATGCTCACAAACTCCTCTTACCACATTACCGTTCAATTTTTGTGGAACACTGACTGTTCACAACGAACCCCGTTTCATTTTGCACTATCCACAGCCTTTCTGGATCAATGTGTAAACTCAAATTTGTATGCAGTATCCTGCGTCATGTTACACACACAAAGTAAAACTCACAATGAAAACAGTACTCGAAATTCGGATCCAAATGATGTCACAGATTTACATCTTGTTGGAGTACACCAGTACTACTCTAATCTTACTCAACTCCACCTTCAGGTTCTTTACACACAAAAATATTCTCCTGTTCAACTGGTATTGATACCACAAGAGCAATGCGAGTGCAGTCTTGTTCTGAGTAGCTCCTGTGTTCCAAATTTTGGCAAGAAACTTGTAAATACAAAAGTATACCTTCCCGACATAATCCTATTGCCATCGCCTACAAATTTTAGCTCGGAAAATTTTCGTCTGCAAATCCCCATTTTCACAATTTCATCAGTGGTGCTAATAGTAAACATAGCATTTCCTATTCTTCCGTTCATGATATGCACCACCTGTAACGGCAACTTGGTGACTGCACCTCCTGAAATAAATCTTCAAACAATTCGTGGCGAGATGTTGCAACTCCACTCAGACGTCACAAGCCTTATTTCATTAAAGGAGTTCTGGAGAATCACCCACTTCAACTTGAACATGCCTGCATCACGACCTCGCATGGTCGATAGACGTAACATGTTTTATTATGGTCCTTACCCTGGTCTCGATCAATGGCATTTATCTCTAGTGTTTGCAAGTTATCGTAATTGTACAGCTCTTTTCGCATGCGACCAATTTATTGGTACAATGCAAATTACACGATTTGTGACTCATGCTGGAAGCAGTTCAGTTCAATTATTTGTCCCTTACACGCTTGGAAGCGATAAATATACTTACAAATTATTTATTGAGTTTCAACAGGAAAATTGGTTGGCTGTGCTTACCCCTTTCAGCGTGAAGGTTTGGCTGCTAGTATGTGGTACAATACTAGGGCTAATTGCTCTTTTAAAATTACACAATGTACATCAGTCATTTAGCATAGTTTACTCTATTCTCATAGGTAATGGAGGCGACTCCTGGATAAAAGTAGGTAAATCAAGAATAATTACCGTGCTAATCATTTGGCTCTTTTCTGCAGTTATCTTACGAGAAGCATACTTGTCCACCATGTTTCAAAACTTGACCAGAGCGGCAAAGCCATTTGGTCAGCCAAAGTCGTTGCTGGAGATTTTGAACAATCGCAACAATATTCAAATTATTGTAGCAAGTAGTTTCTATGCACAGATGGTATCTTTTGACAGAAATAATAATACTGATGTAAAGAGAGCGTACAGGCCCTTATATAATGATTGTTACATTATCTATCCCCAGAATCACGAAATGCTTGTGCAAGGGGTGGAGAATAATTTGAAAATCAGTCTTGTACGAAAACAGTATATTAATAGAAAGATAAGAATGAAACTGCATGTTTTGCCTTTAAATAGGTTTGTTCTCGTGTACATGGATAAGTTTTCACTACCCGAGAAAGCAATGCTCGAAATGCTGGCAAAGAGCAGAAGAGTTATTGAAAATGAGGACAGCATGAGTGCACTAGCAGACGATGTTAAAATGTGGAAGGTTGATGAGCATAAGTTGTACTACGAAAGCTTTAGTGATTTCCTGGGAAAGAGTGTGCAGTCGGGAATATATGATCGTGACCAGAAATGGATGGAAAAGTTACAGACACTCATGCAATTTTTGAGATACAAGAAATCGGGAAAAATAGAGATGCTAAGAAATGTAAATATTTTTACTTTCTTTTTTCGGTCAAAGCAAGATATAGATCGGGAAAGCAGTTTGTTGTTGACAAGTATAGAACCGGTAAGAGTTAAAACATTTATGGTGGTTTGGACAATGTTGGCGGTGATGGCAGCAGTAGGATTGATTATATTTTGCTGGGAAGTAGGTAAAGAAAAGCTACTAGTAATACATACTTAGTAGTTTTTAAATTTGAGGTAATATCATTAATTGGCATTTCTCAAAAAGCTACTAGTAACATTACCATGTTTTGTAGAAATTTGATGTTTTGGAAAACCCAATTTTTTAATTTATAGCACTGCAAACTTGAAATGTTTGAAAGACAAACAACACAAACTGACGTAAATAATGAAGCCTACCAAAAATGAATTTCTTATCCCCCTTTCGAAAAAAAGAAAAAAAATACAAGTATTACCCCTTGTGTACAAACACACAAAGAATTATAACATTAAAAACGTTGCTAAGTACTATTGTAGCGAAATAGCTATCAGTATAAAGAGCACAAGAAACAATACGCAGTATTATAAGTAGAAGCTTTTATCGCAACAAACTTTGAAGTTACTATTTGTTCTATAATAATGTTTTGTCTTTAAAGATGCTGTAGTCCAAGAATATTCTTATCAAAAAGCGAATTTAAATATATATTTTTATTTTGAAATTTAAACAAACTTCTCGAATCCAAGTATTGTAATATGATTTTTAACTTGTAATTTGTTCGGTTTATTATTTGTTTAACATATAATGGGTCCTTGAAAAATAAGTTTAATAATAAAGATTAGTAATAAAAGGACCGAAGCATACAAAATAACACTTCATTTTGAAGATAAATATTTACAGGTCCTTGCCAAAGTTTACACAACTGAAGGCCATAATACTAATGTTAATACCATCGTAAATTACAAAGGCACAGCTTCGTTGGGTGGAAAGTGCAATTAAATGAGGCATCGTTACTGTTTCTGGCGACTACAGCTCCAAACGATATTTCAACTGACAAATCGTTGTGAGTAAAATCAAATCTACAAATTCACAGGAAACTGGAGAAAACTTGTGAAAATTTGTATTAATTCTGTAATAATGGATAAAAAGATATCTCACTGCCTATTTATTGCAGTAAAATTTTTGTTCTGTTTAAACACATTGGTTAAACAAGCTACAACTTCCCTTTACAACCCTGCTTCTCCTACGTTCGACCTGCTGACAAGTTCTGCTAACCACATTACTGTCCAGTATTTGTGGAACACGGACTGTTTGCAATTAACCCCTTATTATTTCAGTTTATCTACAACCTTTCTAGAACGATGCATTGTCTCCAATGAAAAGCTTGTGTCATGTGTGATGTTACACACAGAAAGTAAAACTCACAATGAAAACAGTACCCTAAATCCCAATCTCAATGATGCCACAGTTGCATATCTTGCTGGAGTACACAAGTACTATTCTAATCTTACTCAACTCCACCTCCAGGTTCTTTACACACAAAAATATTCTCCTGTTCAACTGGTATTGATACCACAAGAGCAATGTGAGTGTAGTCTTGTTCTGAGTAGCTCCTGTGTTCCAAATTTTGGCAAGAGACTTGTAAATACAAAAGCATACATTCCCGACGTGATTCTATTACCAGCACCTGCCGATTTCGACACGAAAAATTATCATCTGCAAATCCCCATTTTCACAATTTCATCAGTGGTGCTAATAGCAAACATGACATTTCCCGTTCTCCCATTTATGATATGCACCACTTGTAACGGAAACTTGGTTACGGCACCTCTAGAAATGACACTTCAAACAATTCGTGGCAAAATGATACAACTCCATTCAAACACCACCACAAGCTTTACTTCATTAAAGGAACTCTGGAGAATCACCCACTTCAACTTGAATATGCCTGCGTTGCAATTACGGGTGGTCAGTAGACATCAAGTGTTTCATTCTCGGAATCATGGTCTCAATTTTATTGAAGGCCATTTGTCTCAAATCTTTGCAGTTTATCGTAACTGTTCGGAAATCATACTGTGTGACAATTTTATTAATACAATGCGAATTGAAAAGCATGTCACTCATGCTGCAAGCGAATCAACTTGTTTACATTTCTCATACACAGTTGAACGGGATCAGTATACCTACAAAATATTTATAGAATTACAACAGGAAAATTGGCTGGCTGTTCTTACACCTTTTAGCATCCAGGTTTGGCTGCTAGTATGTGTTACTATTCTAGCTCTAGTTGTATTTTTAAAAATACACAACGTGCACCATCCATTTGCTATTGTTTACTCTGTTCTCTTGGGTAATGGGTGGGATATCTGGAAAAGGGTTCAGAAATCTAGAGCTATTAGCGTGCTAATTATTTGGCTGCTTTCTGCAGTTCTCTTACGAGAGGCATACTTGTCAACCATGTTTCAAAACTTTACCAAACAACCTAAACCTGTAGGGCTGCCAAAGTCTTTGCTAGAAACTCTGAAACATAACAAAATTCCACTAGTTGTTGCGAACAACTTTTTTACGCAGATAATTACTCGTGAATTAAATAATGTTTTTGATGAAAGGGGCATATTGTACAATCTTTTAAGTAAAGAAGTAATCATTCTCCAGTCGAGGGACCATAAAAAATTCGTACATGCGGCAGAGAACAATTTACCTGTTCGTCTTTTCCAAAAACGAACCATTGCAGGAAAGGTAAGCATAAAACAACACGTATTCTCATTAAAAAGGTTTGCTTTAATATACATGGATAAGCTTTCACTACCCGAGAAGGCAATGCTCGAAATGTTGGGAAGGAGCAGAAGAGCTATTGAAAATGAGGACAGCATGAAGACTCTAGCAGATGATGTTAAATTGTGGAAGGTTGATGAGCATAAATTGTACTATGATAGTTACAGTGAGTTCATGGCAAAATATGTGCAGTCGGGCATACATGATCGTGACCAGGATTGGATAGAAAAGTTGAGGACAGTGAGACTATTTTCTGATTATAAAAAATTGGGGTCAGTTAAAATGCTGGAGAATGTGAATGTTTTCACCTTCTTTTTTCGAAAAAAGTTGGATATAGACAAATCAAGCAGTTTGCTGCTGAATAGAATAAACCCGGCAAAGGTGCAAACATTCATGGTGGTTTGGACATTGATGGTGTTGCTAATGGTGATAGGATTTACTATTTTCTGTTGGGAAGTAAGTAAAAAAAAGTTGACAAAGCGAGAGCACGTGATATGTAAAAAACAGCGTGTTAATCTATATGTACCAAAAAGTGCTTTAATAGTAGAAAATTTTAATGGCAAATGATAAGTACAGTAGTATTTAAAGATGATCCAATTGTTGAAAAATTATTAGCTAAGTAGTCAAGTTTATCGACAAAGTTTAAAGCTTTTCAAAAACAAAGCAAGCAACAAATATGAATTTGAATTAAGATTGTCGTTATTACGCCGGCAGGGAAACTAATCTGATTGATTGTATTTGTCCACCTTCTCATATTTTTATAAAAATAACGAAGATAAGTAAAACTTATTTTTCTGATAATCTAAAAATCTTATTTAAAATAATATAATCTTTTAAAATTGTCAACATTTTGCTAAATTGATTCAGCATTAGTAGCAATAATCCAGCGGCAATAGCGAATTATATTGGTATTTATGCTGCTTTCTTCTTGCGTCAAATTTTCTAATTGCACTGGAATTCCTTCCCTTCAACAATTTCTGGACTGTATAGCAATTAATGTATTGTGTATTAGTACGAAATGAGACTCAGCACAGAACCATCGCGTTCAGAAGTTGCATTATGAATACATATGTATTTTCTAGTCAAACACCAAAACTGCATTCTAAAATACCATGCAATAAGCATTCATAACAGAACGCTACACGGTTATTTTAATATTTTGACTTAATCTTTAAATACTTTCATTATTACCAATGCAATGATAATTCTGCTTGTACTATCTGCTATGTGATTGATTTTTCATCTATTCAATTTGCTTTACATTTTGCATTCATTTTATCGATAAGTAATATTTATCTCGTCATCAATTATTCTTGCTGATAATTTAGTCTATGCATTTTGGTTAGTTTTCGAAAGCGCACTTTTTATGTTTTTATGAGTACAGTACTTACACGTAACATGATGACATTGTTCTTTTCCAAAGGAGATTTTTTAAACTCAAGGATTATAAAGATTTTTCCTGGTTTCTCGATGAGCGTCTTTGTAATGGTAATTATTAGTATAAATGTATTCAAGCATCAGCTAACAGTAAGTAATTATAATTACGCACGTACAATTTTGCTCAAAAAATAATTTCAGGTATCCAATCATAGGCATCCTTAACTGGCATTCTAGTACTACGCTGCACCATAACTCTGAAATTACCAGCTTAACCATAACAGAGTAATTGCGTCAAATATTCATATTTATTAGTTTTAAGGCTCTGTATTTAGAAAATCAATGAAAAGTTATTATACCCACCCAAATTTAAGTTTCTACAGTGGATTGCAATTATAAAAAATATATGATTTGACGTAATGGAAAAAAAACTTTTGCAGGATATCATTAACTGTCCAGCTGTCCATTCATTAAATTATTTGACAAATTGAAAATGTGCCTTATTATTTCCCATTAATTTCAAAATGCGTAAACACTCGTGCTAATATTGCATCTTTGTTATTTGTATTGCAACTTTAAAATGAATGAAATGACATTATCAATCGCAACTGTGTGAAAACAACTGCTTACCTCATCATGTTTGCTCACTTGCACTAATGCTGTTTTTATGTTTTTAACAAGCTTTGCAATGATAAGATTTCAGGCTTTCATATAATTTAAAAAATCAGAAGGTATAAATTGAAAGTTATCAAGAGTTTCAAGCAAATATAATTTTTCACAGGGGAACGAAAACATCTGATTCATACTTATTCAGTTTCAATTTAATCACATCATGAACAAACTCATTCTTATTTTTTCCGTTGTGACCGTATCTATTGCCACTTCTGAAGCCGCTCCAAGTAAAACTATTTACGATAAATAAAAAAGGAGTGCGTAATTAAAACATAATAACTTAAGCAATTTTATTACTGTTCAGGTACAGAAAAACTTGCTCCTAACTGGAGCAACGCGAAAAAAGCCGTTGACGATATGCAAACCAGCTGCCAAAACAGTTTCATGGTCGTTGGTATGCTTGCCAGCTCAGAGAATTCCGCGATAGGGAGTACAATCACGGCAAAACTCAATTCCTCACTAACCAAAATTGCCAACACTCTCCAACCAACTTATTCCGCCATCGCAGATCAAACCTTAACTCTAATTCAAGCTCGGCAAAACATTCAGCTACTTAAAACGGACCTGGACGGGGCATCAATAGCTATTTTTGCTGACGTCAATCAACTAGACCCTATGCTGGGAAACGGAGCTCGCATTTATGAAATGTTGAAAATTAATTCCGACACAGTTGATAGTAAAGCAAATGACCTGTATAATGCTCTTCGAAGCTAATAAAAAAAATTCTTAATCAATGCAGTGTTTATTATTGTTAACTAAATGTGATATTAACAGAAGTAAAGAAATAAAATCGCATCGAATGAATTATTTCCCCCATAAATGCTGTTTGCTTTAGAATTTGCAAGATACATCTACTGTAGACATTTAAAATCGTGGGGAAGAAACTCCAGTGCTGTTATACGTGGCACAAAAATCTGGGTCTTCATCTGAGGCGTCCAAACAGTCTATTACTCCATCGCAAAACCACTGTTCATATATGCATTGTCCACTGCTGCACTTTCCCTAAAATTAATTGTAATAGATTATTACTAACACTAATTATTAATAGAAAAATGTACCAATTAAAGTTATCTGCTTCATACGGCGCCAACTGGACACGCAGGGCAATCTCCCGTCTCAGGATCCACTTCATCCTCGTCACTAAATAGGCAGTCCCTTTTCCCTAAATATATTTTTGCAATTTACAGTATTTATAACTAAAGCAATTAAAACAAAATGCTAACAACACTAACCATCACAAATCAAAGTGGGATGAAAACAGCCATCCTCATTAAGGGAACAATGCCACTATTCACATTAAAAAATGAATAAATTAGAGCCGAAAAAATTCTTTAAATGTTTTTTAAACTTTTTAAGCGTTACCATGCCAACTCCACAAGGTGGACATTTTCCTGTTTCAAAATCTATTTCGTCACTTAGGTCCCCACAGTCATTTCGGTCTACGTAATTTATTGCAAAAACATGTAATTTTCTTTTATATAATATTGTATGCAGCAAGCATGGGCACACTTACAGTCACAAATAAAGGTTCCAGGAATGCACTTCCCATTTCTGCATTCATACTATCACGCACATTGAATTAGTTTTAGTTATTATTGGTCGCGTCGCAATCAAAATCGTAAACTTTAAAAATATGTTAACTAACCCATCCTGGATGACAAGAATTTACCAGTGCCAAGATGGCAAGTGTGACTGAAATGAGTAAAGCAACTTTCATATTTTTTTGAATTTTGAATTGTATGGATATTATTATGCAAGTTACACAATGAAATTACATGAATAACTAAGCTCCATCAGTTCAGCTCATCCACAACTTTTTTGTAGATAATTATGAGAAACTGACATTGAATTGTTTGTTATCTCATAAATGCAACAGAAAGATAACCCAGTTGCATTGCTATAATACAAGTATCTTTAATATATCACAAGTATTGGCATATTTTTGGTAATGAGTATAATACGGCTAGTCAAATGTAGTAGCATAAGGCACATTAATTTGAAAATTTAGAAATAATTTTACAACTGACCGTTGTCTACAATCTGCTGATATCGATGACGCCGGTTACCATATTTTCAATCTGGTCAAACTCACTACATAGAAATCAAATCACCTTTTCAAAATATTACATTAAAAAAAATACAATCTCTTCTGCATTCTCATGATCCGTCCGTGCTAATTAAGCACTGATTCATGTCATTAATTGTGATTATACGACTAATTAAACAGGATTTACGTAACAGGTGGCCACTTGTACAATTTACTTTGTTTCCCTTTTGTTTAAAATCTGTTATCTTCTTCCATTGGCGACTTTATCGAATTGAAATCAATTTTTTGGACAATCCACTATGTAGTACACACTTTCACAAAAAATACCTCTACTCATAATAATACACCTCACACCAAATATTCTACGCAATATATGGACAAAGTCATGTCCAATAAGCGTTTTGAATATTTCTAAATAATGAAATCAATCTCGAATGTACATGTCACACTTTAAAAAACACAGATTTATGAATGTTGTCATGTAGTAACGTATTTGATAAGACGCTGATTGCAGGGAAAAAAGATACTTAATTTAATTGAAAATGAATCACTGTAGCAGCCTCTGCTGCTAATAGGTAATGCCCTCCAATTACCATTACTTGACTAGGTTAACTTTATAAATTAAAAGTGGTCATGAGTACCTTTTTATCTCTCTTGTCGCTGAAATACTTTTTATGTAGTACGGAGTACTACTGATACTTGTGTGACGCTACAAAACCTCCGCTTTCTATTTATTTTTGCGTGAAGAGCTCAATTTCTGATTTATTGGTTATGGTCACTTAGCCGGATGAACAGTTTTTGGGCAGTTAAAAATCCACAATGGCAAATAAAAGTTTCGTCCTGGTTGTAATTGCAACCTCTTTAGCATTATTTTTGAATGAGACAGTTAGTTTTAGCATAGAGAACAATATCAATTCAACCACTTTTCTAATTGACAGTGCTAATGTAAATCTGGATGAAGTGCTTGGAAATTCTTCAAAATTTTGGCAACGAGAATGGTTGGTCAAGGCTGCAACGCCAAGTTATCTGGAAGACTTTTTCAAATTAGCTGAAAGCGCGCATAATAAAAGCTCAACTTCTGATGCTATTCCGCATGCAAGTTTTCGAGAATTTTTGGATACTCTGTTGTACAAGGTGGGAAGTGAGAGTTGTAGAGGTCATATGACAGAGTGGTTTTGGAGGTGGCAAAGTATACAGAGTCTTTTGGGCGAGAAGGACAAATGGGTACTCCAGAGTAAGATTTCAAAAATGAAAGTCTATTGTGTATTTTTAGTCCAGAAAGCTAATTATAAATTTTACTTGTAGTGTTGGACTCGTGGGGTAAACTGCCAGAAGGAATTTTAACCGGACATGTAAACTCATTTGGTGACTTTCACGAATGCGTCCAGATTAAAGTGACTGACCTAGAGATTCTCAACAACTTTTACCCTAAAGAAAATGTGGAGAGAAGCTTTGAGGGGCAATACTGTTCTTCGTACGTTTTGACCTATGATATTGCAATGAACATGACTCCATATCCTCCACCTCGGAATGGTTCAGGAAGTGAGATTAAACAAAGTCACGTTGGCATACAAGAATCTTTGTCTGTAGAGGAATTTTTGGTAAAACACAATATTTCTTTTTTGTATTAAGAAATATAAAGTGCTTGATTTGCTGTTTTAATCAAAAAATCATTTTTTGAATATTTTCTATAAGAAGCTCAATTTTGATTTTTGTAGATATTTTTATATTCGTTTGTCTTTCATGCCCTTTATTCCTTATTTGAACGAAATATAATGGGTATATGAACTATGAACTTTATTTTCCACTTGATATTGAGAGGTTAAACTTGAGTCATACCATAGCTTAATGACGTATTCATATCTTTGTCGCCAGTCTGCCACTTAAATTTCCTAATCAGATTCACTCTTCAAAATCTGACTTGGAACAGATCACGAGCTATACAAAATGACTGTTTCCATTGTGTAATATGCCGATATTGATTTCTTTTAAATATTTTATCTTCAACTAAATATGATAAATAAATTAAAATCAAAATGAATGCATGTTAACAAACAATTTAAAAAAAATACAATTATTGCTTTCTCCCTGAAAAATGAAACTTTGAAAGAGGTAAAATCTATAAAATCTGTTTTATTACGGCAGTTTATTATAATTTCAGAAAACTTTGTTTGGCCAAGTTCCCAGTATGATCATGATGCTTCCAACTGTAAGTATATGCCTGCCAAGCTCTTGTTCCCTTCCAGAAGTCCAGCAAATTTTATCGAATGGAATGAACATGATGTATGCTCCTCCTCTGAATCCTGGACTGTTTCCATGGCCGGTAACGACAAGCTGCGAGGTCAATGACAAACCCGCATTAGACGGACCAGCGATTGTTGTTGTGTACAGGCTTTACAACTTATAATTTATTTTGCAAAGACAGTTTCGTAGCACCTAAGCTTTTTGAAAATTTAACATGTTTTACTTTATTATTCACAGAATACTGTTAGTAATCTTGGTGACCCTTGCCTTTGGAGCTGGCTTGCTGGACTTCTGGTATACTCATTCCGATGAAAACAAAGCTCAGTCATCTTTAACTGCTTACAAATATCTTATGGCATTTTCGCTGTACACCAACACCAAAAAGTGGTTGAGCACTAGGAAAAGCCCCGATGATTTGGGATGTCTGCATGGCATCCGATTTTTTAGTACTGCTTGGGTAGTTCTTGCTCACACTTTGTATGTCTTCAATTACGGACCAAAGTGGAATATGATTGACATGAAAAATGTACGGTTTGATAATATGTTTTACTAGCAAATTTATAAATATGTATGTGCATATATCCAGTTAACAATTTATTAAATTTAATGTCAAACTACAATTTTAGGTTCATCAAAATTGGACAATGCTGGCAGTTATCAACGGCACGTTTTCAGTAGATACGTTTTTTCTGATGAGTGGGATGCTTGCCACCTACAGCATTCTTAAAATGCTGGATAAAACTCAAGGCAAATTTAACATTGTCATGTTTTACGTACACAGATATGTCAGGTATTAATTACTATGAATAATGCTTTAGTGTATCGGAAATGGCATAGCTTGAATAACTGGTTAAAAAATATTTTCAAGATTGACCCCAACGTACGCCATTCTTGTTGGGATTGCTGCCACATTAACCAACTATCTTGGTAATGGCCCCTTGTGGGCGGCTGTGCACGCAGCCGAAGAAAATT
>JAHZMT010004430.1:0-24970 GCA_027743785.1 Sinhomidia bicolor | reverse complement strand
CTCATGTCCTGCATCATACATATACGACTGAAATACATATGTATATATTGTGACAATTTGTAACCTTCATTCCAACAGTAAAACTAATAAGACGGTCAAAATGCTGAGGATTTTCTATATACTTTTTTTCTGACGCTTAAGCAGCAGTAATCGTATCAATATAATCGTGAGAAAAAATATTTAATATACAATTTGCGTTCCCCTCCCCCTCCAAAAAGAAGATATTCATCTTCTCTGTATTTAATGAAATTATCTCAGCAGAGAGAAAAGGTCTAGACTGGAACTGTGATAATTGTTATTAGTAGACGCAATAATTTTGTTTCAGGTAAAATTGAAACAAGTCACCGTCATCATCATCATCTTCATTGCACCCGAGAAAAAAAACATGAAAGAATTTGATTGCTGATTGATGTAGTATAGTAAAGTAGCAGGTTAGGTATATATGGATGGATGCATGCATTTTCATTTTTATAAATATTTGACGGTAATATAATGCTTTCATCATGCATGCATGTTTAGAATTCCAACCGTCTCGCATGACGCGGTATCATATTACACTTTTTTGTTTAAAACTAGCAGTTTAGATTATTTATTCGGTTGTTCGTGCTGCTATGCTTATTACTATTACATACTACCGTGCTGATGTATAATAATGTTGTGTATTTATGTATGTATTGGTCTTTCTAGTTCTTGACTGGTTCATGCCTGGTATTAGCTTCTTCTTCTTAGGTATTTCAATATTACATATTATTTTTCTTCTTCTTCTAGATTGAGTAACAAGCGCTAAAAAAGAAAAGGGGAATTACTATTATCATCATCATCATCATCATAATCATCGCCTGTTTTATATGGCGTTGTTTGCTGGTGCTAGAAAAAAATATGAGTGCATGATGATAATAAACTTGACTAAACTGACTTGTGTTGCTGAGAGCTGTCGATTGCCGACTGGCTACATAATATTTAACTTTTTAAAAAGAAGAAGAGCAACAACTTGTCTGATGATGGACTGGAGTAATTAATTCTTTTTTTTTCTTCTTCTTCTTCGTGAAGTAACTAGTAGCTCATCATAATTACACCAGTATCCATTTGGCAGCAGATTTACACATGAGATAATTGCCAAAAGGGCAATTAAAAACGGCTCTCTAGCGAAACTGTTTTGCTTCATGATGAGTTTTCTCACCGTGTATCCGCACCTAATCTCAAGGTGCCCCTAATGGCTCTCTAATCATCCATGTACTTTGTAATTAAAACAGGTTGCTGCTTCTATAAATAGAATTTTTTTGGGGGAACATTTTATTATATATTCAATACTCCCTGCATAGTATTAATTCCCGTCATTTGAATAAAATAGCTCTTGTGCTCTTATCAATTTTTAAATTTCCATAATAGTCGTCCGCTCTGTGTGTTATCCTATAACACCAGTCAAAAAACGATTTTATTTTCCTGGTATCATTTTCCTGTTTGTTTCATTCTCAGACAACGTATTAATTAAATGTTTAACGTTTACATTAACTAGTCTAATTAACATAATATGTGGTGGTGGTGATGCTTCAAAAACAACATGATGAAAATCAAAGTGAGAGAGAGAGCAATGCATCATGTGAATATAGTAATATTTTTTTAAACAAGTAATAATGAGATCAGGTTCCACTAGTACCGAGTACCGGCTGGCTACTCCCTCCCTCCACCACCACCACCACCACTATACCACTTTCTTCTTTTAATGTTATCTACCTACTTCTTTGCTTATGTTATCATTAGTCTGAGTGAAGAAAAAAAATATAGAGCTACTATTAAGTATTATTAATAAGTACATGCATGTTAAGCCCATTTTAATGACTGCTCTTCTTGATAATGCAGATGCTTTCCTTCTCAACGAGAGAAATTTTTTTAAAAAAATTATCGTTTATATGCATATAATATTCAATATATTTATTTGAATGTATGTTGTTGTATGTAGTAGTGAAATTATCTTGTTTTCTTCTTACACGATTCGGAAAAAGGGTACAAAGTTGAGATTATTTAAGTGAACAAGACCAAAAGTAATAGTACAAGTGAAGGTATCTCTTGTGAATTTTGTAGCAGCAGCAGCATCAACCATTATATTATATTTGATTATTATAAACGTATTAAGAGTTGTTGAGGATATTTTTTTGAATTGGACGGAGGAACGGGACAAGAACAGAACAACAGAACCTAGAATTAGTAAGTTGAGTCAGTCGGCAGACTGTCGGTCTTTTGGTGCATCATCTTTAGTACTAGTAGATGTTTATTGATATCATTTAGTAGTAGAGAGTGGAGAAGACGAAAGGAAAAAAATGATGATGATTGATTGTTATTTTGTTGTTGTGGTGGTTGTTGAAGTTGAAGAGAATCGGTCTGGGTATTAACTGTCATTAACATCATCGTCGTCGTCATCATCATGATCATCATCATCTTTTGGTCGAGTGAACGACTAGTTTTTTGTTAATAATGATTTATCGTCTCCATCACTGGTGGTGTGGTAGGGATAGTAGGTTATCATGTCTGTTTTTTTGTACATTGAAGATAATGAGCATTAGCGTCTTTTGTTTTACAGTCGTCATAAGTGTTAATTATTATTAATGAGGAATGTTTTTTTCTCTTTAATTTTTCGACTATATAGATCCGAGAGAGAAAGAGAATCGGAGTGGAAGCAGTAGTGTTTTGAAGAATGCGCTGGAGAAGGAGTCAGGTGATTACAATGATCTCAGCTGTCCCTACTGTACATTCACGGCGGACTCGGAAACCCGACTTCAGATTCATGTGGCATCACAACACTCGAATTCTGAATGGTCTGGAACGTCATCATTAGGCACGGCGTCGTCATCCTTGGAAAGAGAGCGGCAAAGGGATCGAGAGCGATCTTCCTCATTACCAAGGCGCTCGAGCTCGCCAGAGACTTCGAACAACAAGTTGGAACAAAGTGGCACAGAGCAGATGGCGTGTCCCCTGTGTCAAGAGACGTGCAGTGATCGGCACAAGCTCGAAAGTCATGTGATGCAAGTGCATAGTGTAAATGCGGAGGGACTTAAGCGATTGTTGTTACTTGTGAATCAATCCCATTGGCTGAACACGTCCTCATCTGGAAGATCATCGTCTGCCAACAACTCGAGTTTGAGTTCTGGCGGAGGAGATCATGTGAATAAAAGTGGTGGTGATTTGTTGATGAATGAGAATGATATTGATAAAGACAAGAGTGAGACTGATGGGTATCTCCTGGAAGAGAATGGAGACAGTGCCCGTGGCGATGACTCTGACCTGGGATTAATGGATGAGGAGAGTAATCGGGATGACTCGATCACAGGTGAGAAAGATGACGCTGGCTTGAATGAGAGTGGAGACGGGGATAGCAATGACTCTATAGTGTCCAAAGACCAGCAGCTTTTTGAAGACTATTTGAATAGTCAAGCAATGGCAGAAGACAGCTACAATGATCCGAATAGAAAGTACAAATGTCACAGATGTAGGGTTGCATTCACAAGACAAAGCTACCTTACCAGTCATAATAAAACACTACTCCACCGAAAAGGGGAAAAATTGAGTTATCCCATGGAAAAGTATCTGGATCCTAACCGCCCCTATAAATGTGAGGTTTGTAAGGAGTCATTTACACAAAAGAACATTCTCCTGGTCCATTACAACTCTGTCAGTCATTTGCACAAATTGAAAAGAGCAATGCAAGAGCAGCAACAGTTTTTGAGCCAAATTAATCCCGCAGCAATCTCAGCGGCGGCAGCAGCTGCTGGACCCAATTTAATTAGTCCAGTGAGCAGTGCAGAGCGTAGTAGTAGTAAGGAGAGAAATAGCGCCAGCACACCCACACCTGCTGCTCCCGTAACCCCAACCCCACCACCATCCTCTGCACTCCCTGGCAGTGTGAGTTCATCAGAGGAGGACGATAAAAAGCCGTATAAATGCAATATTTGTAAAGTGGCATATACGCAAGGATCCACCCTTGACATTCATATGCGCTCAGTGCTCCATCAGACGCGAGCCTCCAAGCTACACGAATTGGCCATGACAGGACAAATTGATCTCAGTAAACCTTTAATTGAGCAGCCCGAACATCAGAAGCTGCAAGAGCAGCAGAAGAAGATGATGCAAGAAATGTTGAGCCCTACCAAGAACGAGCAGCCACTCTCGTTTTCCACCCCAATTAGAGCCTCCAGCCCAGCCGGCTCTGCTCAAAGCCAAACTTCCAGCAGCAGCCCGATTAATGCCGGTTCTGCCGTCTCCCCTGCAATCTCATCATCACCGCAAACATTTGCTTGTCACAGATGCAATGTTGTGTGTGGTTCGCAAGAACAACTTCTCCAGCATCAGCACTTGTACTGCATGTTCCAAAGCTCGTTGTCTCTCTTCCCACCACTTCCGTCGCCAAACTCCTCTTCCACTCCAAATACTTCCTTGATGGGTATACCAGAGTCTCAGACCACCCCAGTGAAGCAGCTACTGCAGCAGCAGCAGAATGAGCCAACCGTTGATGACATGGGAGTGAGCACGGAACAAGAGTCTGTGCCGCGATTTAGCATCCCTGCCAAGAAATCATCACACATGTTTAAAAACCTGTTGGAAACGTATGGTTTTGAGGTTGTGATGCAATTCAACGAGTACCACCAGAAAAGACTCCTCCAGCAGCAGATGCAGGAGCGTGACGATGATGATCATCCTGTGGATGATGAGCAGATCCTCCAAGATTTCCCGGAGCTGGCCAAGGCGTCCTGCCCTAACTGTAAGAAATCATTTTCCAGTGTGTGGATTTTGAAAGCTCATTGTGAGGAAATTCACAAGGATGTAGTCTCAACGGAAGTTCTCGAAACTTTTGCTGAAGATTTCAGGGCCGAGTACTTGAAGAAGGTGGAGGACGCTGAGGCAGCAGCGGCAGCAGCAGCGGACAAAGATAGTGCTGATGAGATGATGCAGCAGATGATGATCAAGGGCGAGACCATGGCATCACTTGCGGCAGCAGCAGCAGCGGCCAGCTCGTCTAATAATCCAAACAAGAATCCGGTGGTTGACCAGCAACAGCTACAACAATCAGGGAATCCAACAGCACCTAGTACACCCACAACATCCACCACACCGGCTTCCAGTGCCGACTCCATCTCGGGAAACAATAACAATTCCAACAATAACAACAGTAATAGCAATCAGCAACAGCAGCAGCAACAACAACAACAGCAACAACAAGCTTTGGCTGCTGCTGCGGCAGCCGCTGCCGCCGCAGCTGCTGGTGGTGGTGCACCTGGTCATCAAGCTAATAACATTCCATTACTTGCACAACACATGAACGATGTCCAGGCAGCTCTTACCGCAATGGCTGCTTCCCAACTGATGGGACAATCTCAGCACTTCAATCCGATGATCAATCCGATGATGATGGCTGCACAACTTGGCATGGCTCTCCCACTCGGGCTCAACATGAATGCGTTGGCCGCAATGAACCTGCAACCACCCTTGGTTCCAATGATGATGCCTCCTCCATTTGATCCCATGAATCAACTCAATCAGGCGGGACAAAATAATCAGGCTGCGGCTGCACAGGTGGCTGCTGCCTTGTTTCCCCAACAATTAGAAAGTAGTAGTGAGCCGATTGTTAGCACAAGTAGTGGCCGTGGTGGTGGCAGTAGTGGCAGTTCAAATAAAAACAGTGGTGGTGGTGGCGGTGGTAGCAGTAGTAGTGGCAGCAGTAGTCAAATGGCACAACAGCAACAACAACTTTTGCAACAACAACAGCAAGCTGTAGCAGCGGCCGCAGTCAGTGCATCTGCGGCAGCGGCAGCTGCGTCCTCTGGGCAGAAAAGGGCAAGAACTCGAATAACTGATGACCAACTGAAAATCCTGAGATCCCACTTTGACATAAATAATTCACCATCGGAAGAGCAAATCCAAAATATGGCCCAGCAAAGTGGACTCCCACCCAAGGTCATCAAGCATTGGTTCCGAAATACTCTGTTCAAGGAGAGGCAGAGAAACAAAGATTCCCCGTATAATTTTAATAATCCCCCGTCAACCACACTAAATTTGGAAGAGTATGAGAAAACGGGTGAAGCCAAGGTTCTTCCATTGCCGCCCGAAGAGCAGAAAAAGTACATTGAGACCCCACTCCCATCCAATGCGAGTAGCACGGCAAGTGAGAATAAAAAGCAGAGTTCCAGCAGCAAGAAAAGTCAACAACAACAACAGAAAGAGTTGCAGCAACAGCAGCAGCAACAACAACAGCAACTGCAGCAGCATCTCCTGCAACAACAGCAGCAACATCACCAGGCGCTGTTGAATGCAATGCAGCAAGACGCGCTGGACATGAAGTTTTTTACAAATCACGCCGAGAGTGAAGTGAGTGAATCCGAGTCAAGAGCAAGTGAAGATGAGCGTCCTTCAAAAGTGTCCAAGAGGGATTTTGGCGGCTCAAACTCATCTCTGTCATCCGCACTAGCCGCTGCTCAAAAACACCAAAGGTCATCGTCAGTATCCTCTCTTCCCGGAGCTGAGCCTAATCCCAGCTCTTCTCCGAGTGGCCTTAATCTCTCTTCACTTGTGAGTCAAATGCAACAAGATGGGCCCATGCTACCGCCACCGAAAATGGGTAATTTTGCAGCCCCTTCCTCCCAGCAAGCAACCAGCCTCCTTTCGTTAGCATCCCCTGTTGGTATGGGAAGCCCAGGAAGTGGACGATCTGACACGCCCCTGACTACACCTCCATTGCCCAGTGGTGCGAGTTCAACGGGTGGCGGTTCATCCGGCAAACGAGCAAACCGCACTCGCTTCACCGACTATCAAATTAAAGTACTACAAGAATTTTTTGAAAATAATGCATATCCCAAAGATGATGACTTGGAATACTTATCCAAACTCTTGAGTCTGAGCCCAAGAGTAATTGTTGTGGTAAGTCTCTTTCTGCATATATTTCTGCTTTTGTTTCTGCTTGTATTTCCTAATTATATGTGCAGGAGACGTTTTTATTGGTACGGATTAGGTTTAGGCTTACAACATGAAAGCACAAACCAAGTTTGAAACCAAAAGTGAAAGTACACATTTCATTTCAATTTTAAGTCGATTCAATTACGATTCGATTCCAAGTCATTTCAAAAATTGTACTAGTCATTAATTAGTCATTAATCGATTCATCAAATAATTATTATTATTTCTAGTGGTTTCAAAACGCCAGACAAAAGGCACGTAAAGTTTATGAAAATCAACCACCCCTTGACCAGCAGGAAGAGGGCACTGGGCGATTTCAACGTACCCCTGGACTTAACTACCAGTGCAAAAAATGCTTGCTAGTATTCCAGCGCTACTATGAGCTGATCCGCCATCAAAAGACTCATTGTTATAAGGAAGAGGACGCCAAAAGATCCGCACAGGCGCAAGCAGCTGCCGCGCAAGTGGCTGCTGCCATGTCGTCCGAAGACTCAAACTCGAGCACAGTCACTGATAACAATAGCATGACGTCCAGCTGTGGACCAAGTCCAGCAGCGCCTGGACAAAGCACAACAAGTTCCTCCTCCACCGGGCGTCCCAACCCCAGTCAAAGTCCCATGACCCTTTTCA
Source organism: Sinhomidia bicolor (assembly GCA_027743785.1). Lineage (NCBI taxonomy): Eukaryota > Metazoa > Arthropoda > Collembola > Entomobryomorpha > Entomobryidae > Sinhomidia > Sinhomidia bicolor. The sequence goes on along the minus strand of JAHZMT010004430.1, from coordinate 17,398 downwards.
ATTCTGAAATGAAGGCTCAGATGAAATTGGAAAGTCCGGATGAGTCATTCCAGTGTGACAAGTGTAACTTGGTATTTCCCCGATTTGACCTCTGGCGAGAGCACCAACTTGTGCATCTGATGAATCCCAACCTGTTCCCATCATACTCTCCCGAAAGTCCATTTGGCATTTTACAACACCACGCCGCCGCCGCTGCAGCTCAACAGCAACAACAAGCAGCCCAACAACAGCAGCAACAACAACAATCCCGAGAACGGGAACAAAGGGAACGTGAGCGTGAACTCAGTCCATCCCCAACATCCGCTATGTTACAATCACAATCCAAAGATACTTCATCACAGCAATCACACAGTGCAGCAAGTAGCATTGCTGGGGATGCAACGGGAAAGCGTAAATGGTCCGCGGATGAAAAGTCTGATGATGACAAGGATGAAACGGGACAACAACGAGACAAACGATTGCGAACCACCATACTCCCCGAGCAGTTGGACTACCTCTACCAAAAGTACCAGGTAGAAAGCAACCCCAGCCGCAAAATGCTGGAAACAATTGCCCGTGAGGTGGGTTTGAAAAAACGAGTTGTTCAAGTGTGGTTTCAGAACACGAGAGCCAGAGAGCGGAAAGGCCAGTTTCGGGCTCATGCACAAGTGATCAACAAGCGATGTCCTTTCTGCCCAGCCCTATTCAAGGTAAAGTCGGCACTGGAAACGCATTTGGCGGCGAAACATGCTGACCAGTATACCAAAGGAGATATCAATATCGATGCTCTTCCTGATGAGGAATTGGATTCCGCCTCATCACCTCTTCGTGATAATACGAAAGTTCCTATTAGTTTCGGTGCAAGTACGACGAATTCACTTGGTGCTGCTCCTTCGTCTCCTTCTTCAACGACGAATCTTATTGCCCCATTTTTGCATTCTCTGTCCACTCATGCGGAGCTTGAGAGCTCCCTCAAGAAACTCTACGAGGAAAGTCTTAAACGGTATGCCCAGGAAGTGCAGGCTGCCAGCAATCAACAGAATGGACGAGCCGAGACACAAACCCCAACGGATTTACGCATGATGAAAGGCGAAGCTGGTGGAGCAGCCGAGTTTCCTACCAATCCAGGGGGTGAGATCCCACTTGACTTGTCCAAACCAGTTGATCTCAGTCGGGCTTTTGGGAAAATCGAGGCGCTCGACATGGACAACGACTATCTATCAGGTATGCTTGTGGAACATTCCACTTAATTTCTTCTTAATTCTTTTTTCCACTACTACTACCTCTCATTACATTTAAGCATACTTCCCCTACCAAAATAAAAAAATGTACACTACCTGTGCACGCAGGTATATATCTATATATACCTAACTCCACCTTATCATCATCATGATTATTACACAGGGAAAGTCATGTAGTTTTGTAGAAAGAAAAAGAAAAAAAAACGAAATAAAATCAGTCATTATGACATGATTGACAAAGACATATTATCGTAACAGATGGGGATGACTTTGACGCATCTCATGATCATGATAGCAACCCCAACTCACCCGCTTCTAGCACTGCTAGCCAAAGACCGTGCGGACCAGCAACTCAGACTGGGAATAAACGATATAGAACTCAGCTGGCAGCACTTCAGGTCAGCTGATGATGCCATGTCACACAGTCACAAAAAAGTCCCTTTTTTAGTAGTGGCCATACTGACTTTTTTATTGTAAAATAAAAAGTAGTACAATTTTTTATTGGTTTTTTTCTCTTTTTTTTGAAATATTTTTTTGTTTGCTCACTTCAATGTCATATGCTCTTCTCCGTGACTTGTTCTTGTTGTTCAATGTTGGTCCAGCACATAATGATATGTTGTAAAAATATTTTTTTCTTGTATGTATTTTTTACCAGTTTTTATTGTGAGTTTTTTTCTGATTGACAAAATTATTAAAATATTATTGCATGTCGCTTTTCAACACACATATATTTCCCTCAGATCTCCCCGTGAATTTTTTTAATATTCTTTCAGACGATATATTTTTTAAGTTTGCTTTTTATAACGCTTATTATATATGGAGTTTTCGTGGGTACATATAAATTGTTAGGGGGAGTATGCACGAATAGCTCCTCCGCTTTCTCCTTTAAAAATTTTTGATGCAAAACAATATATGGAGAGATAAACTAAGAAAAAAATATGATTTTTTATTGCCTACACAGGTGAAAGTGATGAAGAATCTGTTTGCTGATTACAAGACACCCACAATGGCCGAGTGTGAAATGCTAGGACATGAGATAGGTTTAGCAAAGCGAGTTGTTCAAGTGTGGTACCAGAATAGCAGAGCAAAAGAGAAAAAGAGTAAGCTAGCCATATTGAAAGCATCATCATCATCTTCCTCCTCAACATCAACAGCCACTGACCCAGAACAGCTGAAGCAATCTCTTGAGTCCTTATTGACCAGCAGCAGTAGTAGTAATCCTCCAGAAGAGTGTATAGTGTGTGAATTCAAGTACTCTCAAAAGTACTCCATTCAAGATCACATTTTCACAAAGAAACATATCGAGCTGATCAAAAGTTGGATTGAAAGTGGCAAGTTGGATCCAGACGCTGGAAGCAGTGGTGGTGGTGGTGGTAGCAGTTGTGTAGAACAAGGAGTAGTAGTAGAAGCTTCAACTGCTTGTGTTGATGCTTCTGTCCAGGGGCAATCTGCTAGAACAACTTCACCTGTCAACAGACAAAAATCAACTCCATCGACAGCAGCAGCAACTGGCAATAGTAGTACATCCACTACCACTACTGGTTATTCTCCATCGGGAATTCAGTGTAATGCTTCTTCTTTAAATCTCATGACTCAGCTTCCCATCCCTACTACTTGTACAAGTACAGAATACGATCCAGTCATCAATGGTCAGCAGCAGCAGCATCGGCAAACTGAGCACAGCGACGACCAGCAGGCCGCATTCCTGCAGCAACTTCAGCTGCTCCAGTTTGCCACTTCTACAATCACCACTGCCTCTTCTACTCTATCATTTACCAACTCGCAAAATAATAATGGCAGTAAGAGTGGTAATGTTAATATTGCAAACACAGGGTCAACATCATGCAACTCCACCACTACTACCACCACCGTTCGCAGTGCTGACGATGATGATGATAATAATAACAGTGATAATGATAATACGTCAAATAATGCAAATAATCCTGCGTCGATGCTCCTGCCTGAAGATCTTTTGCAGCTGTACGGTCTTGGCGGATCATCATTATCATCACCATTCCCCGCACTACTACCACCATCCCCATCAACATCTTCCATTATGGCTAGCAATAATGATAACAACAGTGGCGATGATGGTACCGCAAACATCACATCACCAACATCTTCTTCTGCAATAATAACAACAACTACACCGTCAACTACATCAACTTTCAGCGCACTCATGCAACATCCGTTGTTATCTAATGCCGCTTCTGCCCTTTCAAGTACAACATCTTCTACCACGACGACGATGGGTAGCACCGGTAAGTAAACCGGAGTTTACTACTAAAAAAAGTATAAAAAATCGAGGGCACACAATAATAATGTATATGTATCTTAATACCTACATTATATAAATATATACTTACATATATAGGGCATTAGTAACTTTCTACATATTATATATATACAATATATATTACTGTTCGGTATGAATGGAGCAAGATAATGGTAATAATAATATGTATTTAACGACCAAGTGAGCTGGATAATGGTAAAGTAATGGCATTCCATCTGCCTTTTCAGCTGAGAAAGAGAAAAAAGACGCAAGAAGAAGATGGTGGTATATATAGAATACTGTATAGTTGTATGCGTAGGTACGGTATAGTGCACAAAAATTTTATATAGTTAAGTACTACCAGCAACAGCAGCAGCAGCGGCTTCATTTTTCCTCCGTATAAAAGTTGAGATTTTTTTTTCAAAAGAAGAGAGAAAGAGCGTCGACCTAAAAGACACCGGTCCCTTAAAAATTTTGATGCATGGCAGCTTTCTAACAATGACCAAATTTTATCCATGACTTGGCCCATCCTTTCCATTCCATACCGCTGCTGTTGTTTGCTGCTGCTGCTACTACTACTACTGCTACTGAGGATGATGTGATGTTGAAGAGAAGGAAAAGAAATTGCAGCTTTTAAAAAAAGGTTGCTTTTTTGATGGATAAAAATTTCTATTGTATATCCTCCTACTACCATTCCACCGTCACCACCATTTACTTTTGTTATTGGTATTTGTCGATTGAACAACAATACTACATGTGTACTTTAATAATTACTAGTGGTGGTGCTTCTTCTTTTTCACATTACATTATCGTCATCATCGTCATAATAGCTTTTTTTCACAAATTTGTACCACAGCACTAAATACCTGGAAAACAAAGAAAGAACTAGCGCACTCTTGTTATTTATTCTCTCTGTGTCGGTCGTCGGTGTCGGTAATTACAAACAAACACACATACTTACACATATACAGAAAAAAAGAAGAAGAAAAAAAGAAAGTATACAATTTTTTAAGACTTAAGAAAACATAAAGTTCCTCAATACAAAAGAGAATGCAAAATATTAGGGCAAAAACTAAATAATATATATATCTATAAATAATAATATATTATTATTTACACAGAAAAAAAGATTCGAATTTTTCGAGGCAATATTTATACTTTTCAAACAGATATTACAATATACATACATACATACATACTTACCTACATACATAAAGAAAATGATAGCCTCGCAAACTTTAATAAGAGAAGAGAAAAAAAGAAATTTTTAATTAGTTTACAAAAAACGTTATTAATTTTTACTACCGTCTCTAGTTACAGATATATTCTGATTATGAAAAAAAATCATCTGGTTCATTATTATTATGATCGTATCTTTGTGGAATATATAGTGAAAGCATTAAAATAAATAAATCAAGTAATCATTTTTAATCCTTTTTATATATACATATATACCTTAACTATATATACATATGTATATGTATGTATGTATATATCTACCTACCTATTAGGTATAAAGCAATAATAAGTTTTCCTTTTAATGAAAAAAAACAACTGTGTACGCATAAAAAAATACGTGCACATAAAATTCTACTTACAACAACGATTCATTATTTTGAATGATAAATTATTCTAAAAAAGAGAACATTTTACTACAGGAATTTAATAATAATCTTGTCTAAAACCCATCTAGTTTTTTCTTAGTTATTTTTTTAATAGTAAGCATTTATTTTTAGTTAATTAGCACAATTTGTTGTTCCGCGAAATTTTTAAAGTTAGAATAAATCTCAGTAACATCTTTTCCCAAGAAGAAATAAGGATGACAAAAGTGAGCAGTGCGAAAAGTGTGGCAATTTTACTATAAAAAATAAACCTTTTTTAGCATTTAAGACTTTTTAGTAAAAGGTAACCTATATGCAAGAAGTAATAATAATAATAATAAAAAGTAACTGTTGTAAACTGATCGGTATTTACTACAAATTTTTAACAAAATACAAATTTTGTAGATGATAAGGAATACTTAGAAAACAGGAGAAGAAAGCAGTAAAAGAAAAGAACAGTACATTTGCGTAATAATATTAATATATTAATGGTTTGATAGATTATTAGTGTGACTATTTGGATATCTATCTCTCTTGGTATTTGTGTGTGTATTTACTACTACCACTACTATATATTATTGACTATCGTATCGTTGTTCGTAATCGTGAGACAAACAAAGCAAAAAACATACACGAAAAATACATACCTTATTATTATAGTACCCTACTACTATTACTACTATAAATACCTACTTAAGTGTAATAAAAACACAGGCATCATCATGAGAGTATTTTTTAGAAAGACGAAAGGAGAAGATAAAGAAGAAAAAGAAATAAAATAATACACCAATGTTTTGTCTGATTATCTATTAAAGATTCAGCAAAAATATATTAGGATAGGTAATAATAAAAATATGTGCAGAGAGCAGTAAGTAGTTCATTTTTATAGTGAGTGTCGTCAACTGTTTTATATGCTTTTTAAAAAAAAACAATGGTGTCATTTAATCAATCACACACATGACGTGTGGAACATGAACGAGCAAAGAAGGGCAGAAAAAAATTTAAATTGCAAATCGTTTACTTACGGGCTGAGTGAGTAATAAAAAACGATAATAATCATGATGATGATGACATGATTTTCTCTTTTTTTATTTTGAGCGAGTTTCATTTTGCTAATTATATTACTATTAGCTTTTTGAATTGAACTATAAAAACTTTTTTTTTGAAATCGACGCTGCCACACACACACAACACAACATTCAAAATTGTACAAGTCTTTGTCGTTGTCTTCGTCGGTGGTCGTTATTTTTTATTTTCTTTTGCGGTACATGTATGAAAAAAATTGTACCATAAAAAAGTAAACTACATTTACTATTACTACAAACTAAAATAATATATTATATTACTTAAACGTAGAGAGAAATGAAAGTATTACACAGACAGACAGACAGATACACACACACATAAAAAACAAATTTGATAATGTACTGCTAGCTACTTTACTACTACTACTACTACTACCACTACATAAACATCTAAAAAAAAGTGTAGCTTACCTATTTAATCATTGAATATAATGAATAAAAAATAAATATTGTGTATGATGATGAATTTTTGTAGTTTGTAGCTATTACTATCATTATTATAATAAAAAGGACATACAACATACAATACGTACATATACATCATCATGATGGTAAAACGTTAAGAAACGATAGTTTTTAGCAATATATAGCTAGCTCTAGATTACTAGTATAGAATTTTAGTATTATTCAACATCGTAGTAGTTGTAAAACCTATTGCATACATTATATATATATATATTATATAGTACCTATATATATATAATTTTAAGTATGTGTAAAATTTTACTAAATAATGCATGCATATATACCTACACACAAGTATATTTATGCAGCATTATTAAATTTAATATTATTATGATTATGATTATTGTTATCATTACTACCTACTTATTCTAATTGAACATAATAGTTTTACGTGGAAAAAAACGTGAAAAAGTGAACAGTGAAGTGAAGCCCATGCATTTTTTGTAGTCTGATTATATTGAACTCTCTGCAATGTATCATAATAATAATACTTATTATTATAACTATTTACTATATTATATATAAATATATACATACCTATAAATAATATTTAGACATTGTACTGTACCGTACCCAATGGAATTTAAATCATCAGAAAAAAAGTAATTGTTTTTTTCGTCTTGTTTTTATATGTGTATTATTTTACTGTATTATTTATATATATATATTTGCCATTTAGTTATAAAATGTCTCATGTGTCTCTCATTTAATTATATGAAAAATCTACAAAACAATTTTTTATTTAAACGTATGATTTCATTAATTATTATTATTGTTTACTTTTACTGTACACACATTACATACATTACACACACACACGTTATAGTCGTTTGTCAACCAATACAAATCAATGGTTCAAGTTCCCAAGTGCAAATAAATGCATTTTTGCACGTATTATTATTATTATTAACTAAACATTAGAATAACTGATTATTATTATTATTATTATCATTGTTTTTTTAAATATTGTATATTATCACATGAGCATCTTATATATATAAATATATTATGATTACATATTTATTACCATGTTTAAATTAAGTTGTTATTATAAAACTTTGTGCATTTGATATATATATATACAGTGGTATAAAATGTTATATATTATTATTATTATTATTATACATACTATATACATTTTAACTATATGTATGTGTAAAAAAATCATCATCATATAATGATTATAAACTATTATATTATATGATCATCATCGCCTCTTGTTTGCATTTTTTTGTTCAATATCATTATAATCTTATTATTATTATTATCATTATTATATTATTATTATTATTACATTGATTAATTATCTTTATAATTAATTATATGATTATCATTATTATAATTATTGTGTATTTCGGAAAGAAAAAAAATATTTGTACTGGCTTTTTCGATGTTTTTTGAAACTGTTATTATGCGAGAACAAGAAAAATAATAAGAATAATAATAATACAAAAATCATTATTACGTGAATGAGAAATGAAAAAATAATAAGTTTTTAACCGTTCTTCGTGTTGTTTTTTATTACCTTTCATCACAATCATAATAATCATAAAAATTATCATCGGTATGTAACAGCATTAAATATAAAATTTTAAAACTTTTTGCTAAATTGCTCATCTTTTACCATCGCCATCATCATCATCACCACCACCGACAAGAATGGTCATACACATAAATTGCAATGATGATGATGACAATGACACAATGATAATGTTAAAAAAATAATACTCCCATTACCATCATCATCCGAAAATTTCATACATTTATCATCATACCATATAACATCATAGCATATGTGTGCACCACCAAATGAAGGAACATCGAGGCAAATATACGGCGTTACGGTTATGACCATCATCATCATTCATTTCAATTTTTGTCTTCTCTCTCCTCTCTGAGCCATATCCATTCACTCGCATTCATTTTTACAATTACAATCATGAATAGAGTCATCTTGCATGAGTTAATGAAAAACAACGACGACAGGACAATGGGATATATAGATGCGGTGAAAATGGACGATGGATCATGACAAAAAAAATATATTGCAGAGCATCCAAACACGCACATGCATAGGCAAACCATGCATACACGTTCCCTTTGATTTTGCAAAATGGTTGTATAAAATGAATCTCTAGAAAACTACACAAAATTTACGAGGATGACGGGCAAGCAAGCAGGAGCAGTTTAAGCAGCGGTATAGCAGCAGTGCAAATGCAGGAAAAAAACGCCACACCAACGGCGATAGTGCAATTCATATTGTGGCATGGCATCATCATCATCATTTTTAGCTACCATAATAGTTCATCAAGTGTGCACATTAGTGTTTTGTTTGAAAAGCAAAGAAAGAGCGTACACACACACACTCACCGACGATATTTTCTATATGATGACTAGTGACGACGAGAGCAGATTGATGAAAATGATGAAGATGATCATCATCATGAATGTGATGACGGTAGTAATAGCAGTAGTAGTAGTAAGGTAGTACAGTGGTTTGGTTTTTGTAGTAATTGCGGTTAAGGTGATTAGTACAATGTTTGCTGACGATGAGTTTTTAGTAGTTTTAGACCGGCAAAGAAAAAACAGACAAAGAAAGAGAGAGAGAGAAAATTATTGACGAATGGGATTCATCAAGCAAAAATGGGAAAAGAGTCAGTCACACCAGCACACCACACCATATAGCAGCACCACCTGCTACCCTTCTCCTTTAGATTTATAATATGCTGCTGATGTTGTGTTGCTGCTGCTTACTCGGTGTAGATAGGTATGGATTTTTTTGTAGCAAATTGAAAGCACTGCATTGTTCTCTTTCTAAAGAGCGACTACTACTTTTAGTAGAAGTAGCTGCTAAAGCAAACCACCTACTTAAACAGCGCAATGATATGCATGATAATAATAAAAATAATATACAGGCATCATCACCGGCATGGCTTCATCATCAGCATCAACAAAGATAGATGAACTACAACAATCACAAGCAAGTAAAGCACAAAAATGGTGATGTGATCTTGGCCGTGTACTCTGCAGGACTTTTGCAAAAAATATATAATAATAATAAGGAGATGATCATCATTGTGCATACTTTTGTGCATGAGGATGGATGTATATATATATATGCTTGTCTATGTGTATATTGGCGTGTTCTCCGTGAATGAAATGCTTGTTGGATAGAGAGTTAGATACGCGAATAAAAAAGATCAGCACTTTACTATACTATACTGCACAATCGCAATCTGACTAACTTTTTCAGGACATTGACTTGTTCCACTGTATTGTATTGTTCCCCGACAAAAATGATGGTGCGGATTCTGGTAATGTTCTAGTACTATTGCGACTACTACTACTACTTCAAAATAAAAAATATATATAGTTTGCTCTTCATTTGGAATAGACTCGTGATGATGATGATGATGCTGACGATGACGAAGATGATGATGGTGGTGGTGATAATAGTAATAATCCACATTGTTCATGTATTACGTACTAAATGTACACAAGAAGAGAGAAAATGAGGCATTATTATATGATTGCAAAAAATAAAAAAGAAGACGAAAATGATTGTTAAGACATTCCCACGGCAGGGCAGGTAATATTGAAGGATATATGTATAGGTAGGTATATATTTTTTACTAATCGTTATACTGACAACAACGCAGGTTTGTAAAGTGATTGAAGAATGCAATGGCAAAAAAATTAAAATGCATTTCGGCACAACTTAATTCTTTTTTTCTGCAAGCGAACATTTCAGAAAAACTTGCAAGCTCTGCCGTTATAATTGAAAAGTTTTATTTTAAATGCACACCATTAACGATGATGATGGTGATGCTGCTGATAGTGAATATTATTTGTTGACAGGCATGTAGCACCCAATTAAACCCCACTCACTACTACTACCAAGAATTTTCATTATGTGGTTCAACGGCATATAAAAATGCAAACATTATTTGTGCGTGTACTATTGTGATAATGGCATGCACATAATGGCATAACGTAACATTGTACACAGAATTGTCTTGCCTTTTATGTTCACAGGAAAAAAAATTATGTATGTATGCGTTATTATATATTATTTTTAAGTACACAGACAAAACTAAATTATTTTAATGCAAACTGGTGGATTGCTGTTGAAGATGTGAGATGAGATGATGATCCACTACTACTACCTCTTTAGTTTTTTTTCTTAAACAATCTTCAGGATTAACGATGCAGTTCAATTTCATACTGTGCCAGGCAAAGAGAGAGAGAGAAAGAGAAGACGACGAAGAAAAAAATCGTTAGTTTTGTTAAACAAGAGAGAAGTGCTTATTGTATAACAACAGCATATTTTATCAAGCCCCCTACAGTGTGAGTTTAGAATGCTTATTAGATTGACCCCCAGGAATCATTTATACAAGCTATCGTTTTATGGTAATTATTAGCTATATGCCATCAGCTCTCTTCTCTGTCCCTCTCTCGCTCTTGCAGTGTGTATAAAATAGTAATAATAATATTATGAATGAATTCAGTGGAGAAGAAGAAGAAACGATGGATGGATGGATGGTTGGATTGAACGGATCAAGAGAGAAGAGTACTACTACAACAGACCAACACACAGGAAAAAGAAGAAAGGTGTTCAGGTTCAGTTCAGCCTTGTTATTATTATTATATTATTATTTGTGCTGATGCTGCTTTTTGCTGACTGCATCTATCTTCCTTGTTTTCAATTTTTTTTGTTCACGTTCATTCGTTTGTCGAAGAGCAGGCAGCTAGCTAGGCATCAGCAGAAAGAAAAGAATAGAAATCAAAAGAAGAAGAGGAGGCAATAAGTAACAATAATAATAGGAAAGGATAATCTTCAAATCGTAATTTGCTCTGGGCAAAGGCATCTTCGTCTCTGCTGCTGCTTGCTGAGCAAATAATAATAATAATATACGTTTATTTTATACTGCTTGCTTTACAAAAGAATGTAGTATTCACTTACTACATACTACCTAATATTGATTTCGTCGTCGTTGTACCAAGCCATTTGCCATCTTGTAAAAACAATTTTATTGAGAGAAGCATTATTCATATTCATAAATATTCAATCGGATTAATATTTGATGAAAAACCAGTGCTAAAAATCCTCTAGCAAATTTTTCTTCTCTCTCTCTGCGATTGTAGCAATAACAAGTAAGCAAGCAAAGTACATAGTAGTAGTAATAATCCATTTCATTCCATTGTCTTTTCCTCCCCAATAATAATCCTCCAATATTATGCATCATTGTTATATCTGAGGAGTATCGTTTATTGACATTGGAATTTCATCATCATGACCATAATCATCATCATCCCAGCAGTCACAATCACAGTCTACATGCAAAATGTAAGGAGAAGAGAGGAACAGCAGATGAAGCAGTGATTTATTAGCATTCATTTCTACCACAAACATAATAATGTCAAATAACCCAAAAAAATTCTCTTATAGCTACTACTACTACTACTACATACCATCTAATACAATCAGGTACAATATCTACATGAAAATGTAATGATCAAGATTACTTTCCACATTCTGCATAAAATTCATGCACACAAAAGGCAATAATACCTTTTTTACTCTCATAAAGAGAGAACAAGGCAAGGAGCATGGATACACACACAGTAAAATGTAAACCCAACTCGTTTTCATCGTTCGTTAAATCCTAACAGCTTACATAAGACGAAAAAAATAAGAAGGAAGCAGAAGAAGAAGAAGAGAAGCCTTTTTCTATATATACCAGAAAATATATATAATTTTTTCTCTTCTCTTGGTTTTTTTGCTATGTCTTTCTAACAGTGAGAGAGAGAGAGTTAGAGAAGTGACTTTATTCCTTTTTTCCTCCTCATCATCCCATCAGAAATGCACGATCAATCCCACAACCCGTCAATTATTATTTTATTCAGTCGAACGAACTACTAGAATCTGTCTGTCGCTCTTCTTCTTCTTGGGTTGGTGGTGAATGTGAACTTTTTTTCTTATTTCTATTCTCTCTCTGTGTGTGTATGAGTATGCATCTGATTCTGATCTTTTCTGATGATGATTTTTTTTCTCTGTAACAGCAGCAGCAAGGCAAAGTAGGTTTTTAAGGAAGACGAGCAGTAGTCAAAGTACGTAATGCCATTACAAAGCCATGTCATATGCCATTTCCTCAATCACCATCAGCAGCTTTTCCGATGACTATACGACTCCTACATTATTATTCCTCCTTTCTCTTCTCCTCTGCTTGCTTGTTCCGTTTTTTTACATGTAAATGCAAGTAAGCACTTTATTACTACTTTTTCGGAATAGAGAAGAAGACGAAGAGCAAAAAAATAAGAGTACAATTTCCTTATGAGTAGTATTTTTTCTTCCACTGTGAGATTCCGAGGGTAATCTTCCAAGGCCAGTGATTCTTTTTTTTTCTTTATCCTTTTTTCTTCTAGCTTGGAAAGAACTGCTTGACTTTATATTTTTTGTTCACTTCGCTTACTTTACCTAGTAGTAAAAGTAGTAGTAGCAAAAAATATGTGTATACCAACCAGAAAGAGAGAGAGGGAAAGAGAACGAAGAAAAAAACAAATTTTGAAGCAATCCAATCGACAAACGACGAAAGAGAAGCGCTGTACAATCTATTTTAGAGAAAAAAATGTAGAAAATTCCTTCCTCTTCTTATTTTGCAATTTTAGCTCTGAATTGGGCTCTGGTGTTGAAGGATTTTCAATAATATCAAGAGGTATGTATATTTATTTTTTTCTTACTGCTGCTGATATGCACCAGCAAGGATTCAATCACATTTCGCCCAACTGTGATCATCATCATCATCGTCATCATGGCCCTTCTCCTCATCATGATGATGATCATCACCATCGTCATCTTTCTCTTCATGTCGTCGTTCTTTCTTTTTCTTCGTCTTGATGCTACAACATCTGTCACCGCCTTCACATTTCACTCTGATTTTTATTATATGTATCTTCTCTCTCTCTCTCTCCATTTTACTTACTACTTTTGATTTGCTTTGCTTTTTCTTTTCCTTATTTCTACTTTTCATCTCATCCATTTGAAATTGCTGGATTACTACTTCCAGACTACTTAGGTTTTTGGTACTTTAACATATGTGTGTGGCGTGGGTGCGATTATTTATACCACTACTACAAGTCTTTTTTACGGGCTTCCTGACTTATTTTTTTTTACTTGAGTAGGTACTTTGCTTAAACTCCTACGTAAATACTACTACTGATGATGATACTGGATGGAAGATGGAACAAGATGAAAAATGAAAATGAAGCACTATAAAATGACAATCCATACGAATTTTGTCAATCATATGCAAAGCACAAGCATAAATACATTGCCTTTCGTCATTCCAACGCGTAATATCTAAACTAGAAATGCACGGGGTAATATAAAATTATTTGAAAGTAAAAAATAAACATAATATATCAAATGAAATGAAATAAATGAAAATCCATGCAGCAATATAAATTGTGAAAAATTTCCTTTCTTATAACATATCAAGTTTAGGCAGTTAAGAATACGAAAAAAACAAGAGAGCATGAGAAAAAAATTGAATGAATCAATAAATACTACAGATATTTTTTAAAATCAATGTGCTAGTATAGTTGATAAACACAATAGAGAAACTAGCACAACGACAATAAGAGAGAGAGAGACGGAGAGCGAGGAATTAAAAATGTCGCTTTATATAAAGAAACGAATAGAGCACAAAGACAACAACGTAATAAAAATAGAACCATACATACATACTTATATATATTGCTGCCCTAATAAAAGGCATGGGACTGGGTTACAAGCCCTGTCACACCTGGTCAATAAGGACATTTAATATCTAGCCCTGTTCTTTGTCTCTACACAGCAATACCCCAATCACAAAGGGAATCAATTGGAATGAAGCATTTTTATATAAGAGAACAGATCTATTATTGATTATTTATTAGTTTTTCAAAGCTCGTCATACATATTTATACATTCATTTAGTCTTTGGATGTATATACACACACATATATATATGCCATCATCTTTCTCTATCCCAATTTCTGTAACAATCAAGCAGTGTCGCCAATCCCAAAAATAATACCCCAAATGACGATGATGATTGTGACAATCACAAGCGATGATTTTCTTTTCTTCTATTTTTTTCTTTACATAACTATCAACATCCAAAAATCCACCCAGAGATACACGTACTATGTATGTACATATATACTTACACGCTTAGTGGGTTGCCGTCGATTTCATATTATGATAATGATGATCGAACAGTTTTTCATATTTTCTTTTCTATACCAAATAGTAGCATATTATATAATATACCATTCCTACCGCCACCACTCATATCACATCACAACCATCCATCCCTTATCACGTCTTGTGTCATGCCAGCAAGCAAAAAACCCAAACGCTGAGAGTACCAATAACAAAAAGTTTCTTTCTTTTTTTCTCTCTGGCTCTCTCTCTCTCTTTCCGATGGGATTAGTATTAGGGGAAAGGGAAACACTGATTATTATTTTTGATGATGATGATGATGACAATCATTATTAGTATAGTTATGCCTTTTACTACATATTATTATTATATAAGCTAACCTTGATCTTTACTGCTGGTTGCACAGTGCACAAGCAAAGCAGCAGCAGCAGCATCAGAAAGTAAACTTTTTATACTCTATTCTTTTTGCTTTGCCCTGTGTAATATTTTGTCCTTCTCTCTCTCTCTCTCCTTTGCTCATTCACTCTCTACGGAAATATTAATAATCTAAAATATCCTTTTTCATTTCCCTTCACATTTTGGCTTATTGCCTACAAAAAAGTTTTACTTGTTGGTTTTTCTTCTTCTTCTCCTTCTACGCAAAGAAGACAAAGGACTTGAGCGAGAACACACAAAAATGTACAAGTTACTTTGGATGGATGGAGGAAGCAAGCTAAAGCAGTTTCACTCTCAAACTCGCTCCCTTCTCGTCGAATTCCTCTCTTTTTCTTGTGCTGTTTGTGTACATGATTTTTTGGTTTGTGTGGTGTGGTGTTGTTGGATATGTGGATGTAAACGATGATGATGATCATGATGATGATGTGTTATTGTGAACCCTTATCAATCATATTTTTTTCTTTCCTTCTTCTTCTTGTGTGCAACTAAAATCATCCAAGCGTACAACAAGACAACATCTAAAAACTTGACGGTGCTGCTGCTGCTGCTCTCATCATCATCATATGATGACTTAAGTTTAAGAGTTGCATAAAGCACGGCAGCGTAATAAAGTTTGAAAAACAAAGTTGAGAAAAAATAGAAAATCACAAAAGATCAAGGCAGCAAATAGTACCGGAGAAGATGATGGAAGGTAACGTATATATATGTATGTATTTATTTACAAAAAAATGTACACTGGACAGACAAACCCTATTTCTTGATTATTACAATAAAACCACTAATAACTCATATAAAAATGCTTATAAAAAACGTTGTTATATCATAATTCTTGTAGTAACGCCAGTAGTAGTAGTAGGATAGTACTGTAGTGATATATTCATAATAATAATAATAAATTTTTCTTTCTTGGTTATATTAGGTCAGGGAGGTGTGGCACTACTACTCTTTTGCTTTTATGCCCGAGTGCACATTAGGTAGAAAGTAAAAAGGGGGAACAAAACTACATACGCTGAGAACCACGATGACGATATGGGTATAGAACGCCAGCATCAGCAAAGCAACATGGAAGAAAATATATATGTATGTACATGTGTCTGTAATACACAGAGAGAGGAAGAAGATGAGCAGTAAATGAAAGAAAATGAGTGATAGAGAGCAACCGAGTCAAATAGAGATTAAGTTTGGTTGGATAAAAAAAATTATACGAGATATTATACGTTAGATATGTACGTCTACATGCTTTTTGGTTGGATTACATTACATTATCATCATCTCATAATATATACCGGACATAAAGGTTAAGCTGCTTGACGTAACGAATGTTTGATTACGGATAAAAGGTTTTTCTTCACTCCCAAGACGATATCTTCACTTTATTTGGATAAGCAATACTAATGCATTGAGAGTGTGTATATGTGTGTGTACTACAGACAGATAGGGAGAAATGATACGTCAAACCGTCAAGCAAACCTGTAAATAAAGAATCAAAAAAATAATAATTCACGACGACGAGAAGAAATATATTTCTTCAATTTCTGTTTTATAACATTCTGTTATTTAATTCTTCCTTTTTTACTCTGATGCTTGCTGCAAACAAAACGTTGTAAGAATGGGGTAACGTACTTACTTAACTATTTGAACTGATTTAAGTGGAAGAAAAAAAGAATAATAATTTTTTATGTATATAATGCAGAATATACATACACCTTAACATTTACAGATAGAGAGATGAACACACAATTCCCTTATGTGCGTAGTAAAGTATAATATTTATTTATTATTATTATTTGTCTGTCTGTGAGTAGGTAGACGTACGTATGGGTAGGTATACACATTTTTGATTTGCTGACTGAAATTCTTTTCCCCGAGAGAGAAGATAAATTGATGGACGGATGACTGTTTGTAGACACAGGTAATTTCCACCAAGCCAAGATAATTTTTTTTCACTGAAAAAATTGTAATTATTGATGATTATGGCAATTATAATGCATGAAGAGTAATAAGACTAGCTACAATAAGGGAGCGTTCAACAATTACGTTATCAAGAAAATCGTAATTTTGGACCCACCCACCCCTTATGTTATCATCCGTTATCTTTCGACAAACCACCC
>JAHZMT010004429.1:0-15026 GCA_027743785.1 Sinhomidia bicolor | reverse complement strand
GTAAACAAGCAGAAAAAGAATTTCTTTTGTCACAACCTGCTATAAGGCGATGCACCATCCGTATATTATACTACATCGTTGGCTGCCCACATTGTATTTTGCAAGAGTTTTCAACGCTAAGGAAACTTTCATGATAACGCTTTATTTATTTACTTGGTAAATAAAGCGTTATCATGAAAGTTTTCTTAGTGTTAAAAACTCTTGGTATTTTGCACAGATTTTGGTTAGTATTAAAATGTTGATCGTTTTTTTAGGTTAAATAGTGGCGATTACTGCCAGTTTATGTAGATATATTATATATTATCCTAGCTACTTTATTATAAGGTTATCATAGCTTAGCGGAAGTAGTTGCCAATTATTGTTGTGTGCCATTTTAAGCAGAAGCTTACAGGTTTCTCATTTCACCCCAGAGTTGACAAAGAAAAATGGGTCAAGCAGCGTTAACGTCGTCGCCGTCAGAAGTTCCTCATAAAAACGGCAATGCAGAGCTGTTGCTTCCTGCTGTTAAAAACCAACCAAAAAGATGCCAATCATCAACAGTCAGGATGCAGCGACAGTTTAAAAAGGTTTTGAAATGCTGCATTTTCTCCTGTCGTAGTAATATTGATAAGAAAAGAAAGCATGCCAAAATAAGCAAAATTGACATGCGGACAAGTTTTTTTGACAGCAAAAGCTCGACAGTTATCTGTCCAAATGCATCCCCTGAACTCCAACTTCATTGGTTCCGAAGCAAACACTCCTTGCTGAGCAATGCTCTAAGCAAACTTGCCTTTTTTTCTCGTCTGTCAAAAGACAAACTGAAGGAAGATGAGAGGAAGAATGGAAAAATACTAAAAGTTTATCGCGACCACAATGAAAATGTCACTGAAACGTTGCGCAGAATAAGCATAGCAGACTTGAGTAATAATCAAGAGTTGAGAACAAAATTGATTAACAAAATACTCTCGCAGCATTCTACGCAACGCATTGTCCCTGCCAATAGGGGTATATTGAGAAAAATTAGGTCACCCGAAGAAATTTACGAAAGAAACTTGAAAAAGTTTGAAAGACTTTTGGCAATCACCGCATCCACTTCATCTTCTTCAACAAGCTGTAATAACACGACAAATGTTTTTAAAAACGCGGAAAAAATAACAGATGAAAATAATAATATTGTTGTCGAGGTGGACAAAAATCTGAATGTTTTGGAAAAGACGACAACAACCCCTAGTAGCGGAAGTGGCAGTCTTATATCGCAAATCAAGCGTCGTCCAACAAAGAGAATAATTTCATCTTCCAAGAACCGTGTGGAAGTTGATGTTCATTTTATGAATTGGATCAAGTCAAAAATGACATCTTCTGTGACTACACAAAATGATACTGTTGATGTTGATACCCCTGAAAATAAACCAGTTGGGTCACATGCGTCGTCGCGGTTTCCATCCAAGTCACCATCCAATGAAAAGGCCCAGGTCTATGCTAAAAGGGATGAAAATAATAATACTATATACAATACTTTTAATGCTAATATTAGCAGCAAAGGAAACAAATTCGCGTTTACGAAAAAAGGAACAGGAAAAGAAAAAAGTGCAAGTAAAAAAAGTTCGAGTTCAGGTACATCTACTACGACATCAACATCCACCCCAACAGCATCCCAGACGAGAACATCAGATAAGCGAAGATGCCAGAACTGTGGACCTTGTGCAGGGAAAGGGGCTCTATCTACAGCACCGCCGGCGTACTTGGATTATGGAGAATCTGGAGCTGCCAATGCAGCGGGAAGCGCGTGGAAAGGTAAAAGAAAGGGTGATCCGGTAATGGACCGACTGAAAAATGTTGACGTGGTTGAGGAGATGACGTATCTAGTACCGATGCCAGACTGTGGTGGAAACGGGGATAAATGTGGGGGAATGGATGGGGCTGAGGAAGATGACTGCGAGTACTATGCGGTTTGTGATAGCTGTGGAGAAATGGAACCAGTGCCTGAAGAGTTGAAAAGGGAACTGAAAGGAAGGAAAAAGAGAAAGGGGAAAGCTGAAAGTACACCAGTGACGTACAGCAGGAGGCAACGTTTTAATTTTAAAAATAAAGGGGACATGTGCGACGATGACGATGGACCACCATACCCATACGAAGGACTGGTGTGTCCAGGCCAAGGATGTAGATGCTCATGTTGTGTTTCTGGACTGAGGAGAAGTGCAGAGTAAGTACATATGTTCAATAGTTTGCCATAATTGCTGTTACAAAATAAACATTTACATACTTACTAACTAACTATACCTTACGTATGTCTATGGAATCAAGTTGTGGTTGCAAATGTTGCCAAACAATGGGACCTGCGCGAAAATGTAGTTCGTTTGATGAATTTCCAGTTGGTAAAAATCCTGTCATTCGACGAATACTTTGTCCCGAAGAAAAATCTGCAAAGAAAGAAGAGATCTTCCAAACAATAATGCCAGAGTGTAGTGGCTTGTATAGGCTTGATGTGAAGAACCAAACTTTTGAAAGACAAGTCCCCAGAACTCCTACTCCAATCGTTGTGGAAGTAGTGGGTCCCGAACCGTTAACAAAAGAGCAAATTATTGATCTTGGCAGAGAAGTTCAGGAAAAGAAGCGGATAAGCATGAGTATTGGAAACAATAATGATTACTGTACACTACAAGAACAAGACCCCGTGTATTTGCCCCCTATTTATGGACAGTGCAATCCTCCTCAGTGTCAACCAGGTCAACCTTGCTGTGTGCCAAATTATTGCTGTCCTCCACCATGTCAAGATGCGAATAAAAAAAGTGAAACTGGATACGGTTCTGATTATAATTACAATAATTCCAAATACAGTGCTGCTGCCACAACACCGTCAAAGTCTAAAGCGGACGGTAATACTGCTAATTCAAATAAAAAATCTTCCAACAATACGAAAACCACATTGACGTCTGTTAAAGATTCAAATCAGAAGCAAGCCAAAGTTAGTAGCGAATCTTCTGGATCGCTACCCACTGAATAAAATTGACTAATACATACAAAAACTGAGAAATAATACGCATTTAATTGATTGAATAGAAAAGAATCATTAAATCTTACAAAATAGATTGTTTTTTTCATTGAATTGTTTCTTTGAGACAATTTAAGAGAAAAATACACGACCTTAACATATTTGCTTAATATTATTTTGTCAAGAAATTTGATTGAATAATGTTCTGTGCTATTCTCTATCTACCGACCGAACACTACTTCTTGGTAATTAATGCGCTTTAAAAAATCTGACGAGCTGAATAACAATGTGCTACATTTCCTAAGTCATATCTGCAAAGCTATGTTTATGGTTTTACAATTAGTGGTAAATGTAGAGTTAGAATTTCACTGTCCACATTAAAATCTGCTCGACACTCTTCTTGGTGGATATCAACGGGTACAAAAACATCCAATGAGCCAACAGGAGAGTCCACCATAATACGATCTGCTCCCAGTGTGACAACGAGCTTTTTAGGATTTCGTAACTTTGGAATTTTAATTTCTGCCTTTGCAACATCTCCAGAAAGTTGCACGATGCTACATTCCAGTTGACTATCGTTCGTTGCCACTTCCTCGACTAGTTTTTTACTATTTCCATTTGAAGACAGAGTGGTGGCGATGGGGCTAATAGTGGATGACTTGCTGTTTTTATTAACGTTGGATGACATTTCCACAATATTGGGTTTGGCTCTCACAAATTGTGGATTGAGTTTGCCAACGGACTTTTTATGAGACAAAACTGTAAAATTGTTCTTTTCTAGTGAAAGTTTGTGCTTTTCATCAATACCCTCCATTGAGACGACAAGGAGAAAGTTACGGTACAGTTCCGAGGCAAGAACTCTTTCATCAAAGAACTTTGTGTTAACAATCACCTCTACAGCTAAGCAAGGGTTCCCTTTGTTATCTTTCTCCTCGTGAACATCGCCGATTGATACAGGCATTTTTAAACCTTCCTTGTCCTCATCGACCCCATCCGACAATATTTCAGCGAGCTGATCATCAGGGTAGTCAAAGTCTGGTTCGTGAACTTCACTAGATTTGCAGATGTTAACAAAGACCTTTTTACCACTACACTTGTCTATAGTTTTTATACAAAATCCTAAAAAAAATAAAAAACTTATTATTGAAAGCAAAGTTTGCAATACTAAATTAAACGAATAGGAAAACAGGTGAAGTGAGTACCTGGAGTAGGAATAATAAATTTGCACTGGGCCTGCTCCTTTCTATCACTTGGTGTGAATAAAGGTCTATTATCTTGTGACGAGGGAGTAAATCCATCGCCATCCTAAAATCAAAATATGGAAGACAATACGTGGTAAAAGGTTGTGTAAAAATATGGACAAATAAAAATGCGACCATAGAGGGCAGCTCTCCAAATGAGTAATTAAAATTATTATTATAAACCGTAAATACCTGGCCAATTCCCAATCCACCTGATAGAAGTAAGTTACGGGTGATGATTGAATCATCAACATCCAAAAAGTTGGACATTATGTTTTACTATGATACTTGATCTTAATTGTTCACTTTCACTTCGAAATTTTGCTACGTCATAAGATCAACTAGTAATATAATAATAATAATAGTAATCTTAAGTAATCAAATAGGTCATTAAACGTTCCTGCACTTGTCTGATTTTTTCAACTCAATTTAACTTACGGAAAATTTGCTTAATCAATAGTTTATTTGCTGCTGAGTGTTGACTACAAAGCTGTTTTGTTGTTGAGATCTGCTGGTAGACTTTTCCAGAGAGAATTTATCGATCAAGTAGAACGTAAACAAGGACGCTTTATCATCAACAAAAGCACTTCAATCCAATCCAAAAACATGTGGACGTGAGTACCCGCTTTCGTCACATTGTGCCCCAAATCTATCAAATAAGTTTGGATAAGTAATGATGAAGATAGAACAACCCACTTGCCAGAATGAAAATTATTTAAATAAATAAAAATTTTAGGTCAAAAGATATTTAGCTATTTTTTATTATTGATAGAAACATTAACTATAATTTCGCATTTTCATTATTCATTATCATTACCACATCACAATCATACTCATCAAAGCTTCACCCAACTAACAGTTAGTATAATTTTTGTAGGTATGATCTTTCTCAAGAATATTCGACAAAAGATTTAATGTTTACAAATTACTTTTAATAATAATGACACCGCAGCACTACTGCTGCTTTATGTATATACTGATTCAAACACACCTTCACAGACTTATGTGATCTCAGTCGCGTCGCGTCATTATCATTTTATAATACAACAACAACAATTACATTGAGTTTTGTTAGTTGTTTTCACAAGTAATAATGATATACCGGGCATACTTAATTCAACTATTTATTACATTACATTGACAAAAGGAACGCCTCTGTAAGCTGTATTTACGCATCCTCCAAGCATTCAACTTAAGATTCTGTTCGTGTTTCATTATAAATGGTTTTTTAATTTCAATTTTAAAATTTTTAGCGTTTAAATTAAATAAACTGGTGGTAAATATTTTGTGATTTTTCACATTTTAATCTACTATACTTTGTATATTATATTTATATAGTACGCGATTCCCATATTGCAAATACATTCACTCATCACTTATTTTATGTTTATGTTCAATTATTTCATCACTGTATATAAATGTTCTACTTTTAATTGCTGCTTTTATATTACATGGTGCAGCATGCAATGTCATTACAAATGAATTTTCAATATTAACACAGTACATAAACGAGAAAAATTGATTCTTGCAGAAGAAATTATGTATATGCAAATTAACAACTCATCGTTTTATTATCAAGGTGAAAAACGAAATCTTAAAGGTCATTCAATGTTCATAGGTACATCATTCGCAGCACCTGCGGATGTATCGCTCTGTACGGATTCATAAAGGGTTTGCAGTTCTTGGCTATTTCGAATGTGGGCGACGAATTCCATCAGCTGAATGTGTTTATCTGTTGAAAAGACAAAAATATGCATTATGCTTCCTCCATCACGCATGCTCGTGTCACTACTGACTGGTAACTTTTAATAAACTAAAAAAAATACAAAAACAATATACACTCATGCTAGTATGAAATCTAATATTTCTAAAAAAATCGCTACAACATTTTGAAGTCTTACCCTGACTTGAGTCTCTAAGTACAATTTTGGTAGCAACTGAGGTAACAGATCTCTAATGAGTGCAGGCTTGTTGTGTGCTGCCGAGTTAAAAGCGACCAAAGCTACTCTTCTGACGTTGATATCAGGATCAACTAAGCTATTCAAGAAACCGCCGATATTTTCTTTCAGCAAGGGATCAATAGGTTGAGGTTGATCTACAATAGTGAATTTAACAGCAGTGACTACAGTTGTCCTAAGGAGATTAGAATCTGATGAAAGTGCAGCCTTAAGACGAGGCAGGAATTTTTCAGGATTTGCAAGAGTCAGACGTCCTAAACACTCGGCAACTACGTTGCGAGTTCCCTCCTCCGGACATTCGGCGTGAGCAAATAAAGCATTCCATATGTCTTCGGTGTAGATTGAAATATTTACGCTTTGTTGTGCGGAAATGATCTAAAAGAGTAAAAGATTTAGAAAAGGTCTTATATTAATAAACAAACTAAGTAATTAATTTGGTCAATAACAATAATTGCGTACCTCTTTCAAAGCGTGAAGCAGTAGGTATTGTTTTTTGGGCTGCTGCTTCATTTCGTTTAACAAGGCAGGTAAAAATGACTGCAAATTTCCAATTGTCACGGATCCAAAAGCGTAGGCTGCTGCCGTTTTAATTTCTTCAGATGGGCTCGAGAAGCATGAGAGAATCTCCTGGCGTAAGCTCCCAAGTTGAGAGAGGTCCCTGATATAAGGTAGACAATAATTCACCAATAAACTCACATTACTGCGGTTACTACAGACTAATATTTACATTTAGACTAATACTTGTATTTTGACTTACACATGGCGTCCTATTTCACCGATTGAAAGTAGGGCTACCACGACTTGAGTATCTTGCAATCCCGGCCCCTTAGTCAATTCCTTCACAAAACTATTTGCCACTGCTAAAGCTTCTTGATGTCCAGATTCCACACTTATCACTGAGATGCACTTGGCCAAACTGTAAAAACTTTGCTTATGATGAGCTCCTGCACTTGTGTCTGCCTTCGATGGACTCAAAACTGTCTCAGGTTGCAGGAAAATGGAAAGAAGGCTGGTTGACTGATAATTCGGAATGTTGGCCTTTACTAACGCCTTCAAGAATTCCATAAGGGCGCCCAATGCAGCACCTTGCATCAACGGTGACCTCACAAGAATTTTAATAGAAGACATACAGACAACTGCAGCCTGTTCTAAAGCTCGGGTTTGGTAAACTGCTATGGAAGTCAACAGTTGAAGAGCCTGCTGGGCACAATGAAGATCTCCTTCACTAAGAAGAGGGGGCAGTTCGTTTATCACATTCTGAAGCATACCACTTTCGCTCAGACTGTATCTTTTCATTAGAGTATCCAGCAAATTCAATGTGGCTAGTTTAAGGGCACGCTGATTTTTCCGAAGGAATGACGCCAATACAGTTACTGCCTCTCCAAGAACCTGGGTCAGGTCCAAATTCACTAGTTGGGAGGACGCCATCAAATTAAGTGCCTTGACAGCAGTAAGTCTGGTGATCTCGTTCTTGAGACGCTCCAGGAATATAGGAATGCAAGTTCCCCATTCTGGCTGAATGTATGCACCTAAATGCGCCAATAACGTGGCCATTGTTGTAATCGCGGTTTCTTTTACCTCCTGATCTATGTCTGTCGCTTTGAGACGCCGGAGAACTATTGGGTAAATTTGATGTGCAATATGGGCTGCATTAGGATGTTCAGAGTTGTCGCTTCGAACTACTTTGATTAGAACTTGAAGTGCCAAAAGTGCTTCGGCCGTGACTTTGTAGAAATTATCTCCAGCACAGGCTAACAGAGCTGGGAGTAGTGTCTCCACATGAGGCTGTACTACTTCAACTGGGTGGGAGGACATGATGCAGTATACAAAGCTAAGAGTATTGGTGCGTACATTAGACGTGGAGTTTTTGTCCCTGTAAATTATTCGATATTAAGGTAAAAATTAACACAGTTGGAATATTAATCTTGGCAACTTTTTAGTAAGAAATCGCAGCCATTTTTAATGTAATGATTACTAAACAAAAGGAAGTGAAAACTTACGATAAACAAACAAGAATTCCGTTCATCATGTTAGCCAAAAATGGTGCTAAACAACCTGGTAAGACACCCACCAATTCGGACAAAAGTTGTAGAGCGACTTGTCGGCTCTTGATATTTTTTTCTTTCAGTTGTTTCTGAACAATTTTTACCAACTGAGGTATTTGGGAATCCAATGAATTCACAGCGGCAGCTGCTTCTGGACTTGGAGGAAGCCCGGTAAGCCTCGATTCATTCAATGCCGAGACAGCTGGCTTTGTCATTCGAAGGAGTGCTCGATATGCGCTGAAAACATCACAACGAACGTTTTCTTCGCGTTCACGGAAGCGAACAATAAGCATTAGCGATACCGTTTGGTAAATGTAAAGAAGCATATCAGGTCTAGACACAATCACAGCTTCGATACACTTGGCAGCAGCTCGGCGAACCTAATTACAAGTAAATAATTAATAAAAATGTAACTAAATAACATGGATAAATTGAGCTTCCTTCCAAAAATTAAATGCGTCAGGTTACCTTCCATGACATATCATCGTCATCTGAATACTCGTCCTCCTCCTGTTCATCCTCATCGTTTTGATCATCATCTTCATCCCCAGTGGTTGTATCCATGCTTTCCTCATTCAAAGGATTGAATCCCGAACACTCATCGTCGTTGTAATTAGGATCATGGGATATCAACTTGACACACAATTGCAGTACACTTTCGAGATGACCATACGTACCCATTTCTTGTGGACAGCGGGTTACAAACACTTCTAAAGCTTGCAAAGTATTTTCCTTCAATTCATCTTCTTCACTACTCTGGCAGGCCTCCATGAGCATCACAACCACTTGATCAAGATAATCAGCAAACCGTTGACCGGCATTTTTGCACACAGTTGCACAACACTGAATGTATGTGTTGGCATGCCCAGTTTTTATTCCCTTCTGCATTTCATCCACAAGAAGAGTAACCATTTTTTGGTAATGGGCAGCACCACATGACGCTGCTAAATGCCCTAATGCAACAACAGTCCTCTTCCTAACAGCCTGTCGTCCGGAATTTAGTTGTGGAAGCAAAGCGTCAAGGAGCATAGCATGATATTGTTGTAGAATCGGGCCAAATCTAGATAATAGATCGCCTAAAATATCCAGGGCTTCTAATTGAACGGTTACATCCTCTTGCTGCAGAATTAGAATAAAACATAACGTACATGTCACGATTAAAACTCATCATTATAAGCGCCCTACACAAGATACTCCAAGATTTCCGTAAAACTTACTTTTGAAATCGCCACGGTTAACTTTCCAATGATTTTCTTGCATATGACTGTAGCCAACTGCTGAGATGTCAAAGGTAGCTCAGTGATAACGGTTTTTAAACCGATAGAGGAAATATCACGTAACTGTTCCTTATCTCCTGTCATATTCGTACAAAGTGTGTCTACGATCGTCTCCACTTGAGGTTCCTTGACTTTGGCCACCAATGGCCCCAGACTAGTATTTAATTAATAAAAAATTATATAACACTTATAATATAGTAAAGAAGTATGAAAGAATTGATTTGTCTGTTGTTTACCATTTCACTGCTAAATTCTGAACCTCTCCATTTTTATCTTCTAGCAACTTCAATAACATTCTAACAACTTTACGCTCTGAATCATCATCGAGCTTAATTGAATCCTTCTGCAATTCTGACATGAGGTCGTTAGTGGCCATGAACCTGAAATCCTTATCACTGGAGGTCATCTACAAGATAAACAAAATGTATCAAGCTCAAACAAAAGGCGTCGAATAACCAAGATCAAGCAAATAAGAATAAAATGCATTCAATTAACAATTCGGAAAACGTTTAATGATCATTACCTTCTCCAGAAGATTTGCAATGTGAAACGAAACCGTCGACATCTTGACCAATATCTTAAGCTACACACAAGCAATATCCCAAAAAATAGCTTCCCGTGTCGTTTCGGAGGAACCTATGTATATTATATTTTGTAACTTTAAAAAATGAGCTTTAGCCCGAAAACTTTCAACTTTATAATTTTTTCAACAAAACAAGCAGGTTTTCAAAGTTTTACTGATCACTTTTACAAACTATTTTTGTAAACTTTACTGTCATTGAGTCACCGGCGTGCCAATAATAACAACCTATACACACGTTTCTTCTCTCCAATCTCTATCTTTCATTTCAATAACAAAATTTATATCATACTTACGTTTAAGCCAACTGTAGATGACAATTTAATACCAACTTCACCTCGACAAAGTCGACAAGTGACAGACTCACGAGACACGATCACACAAGTACTAACTTCTTGATTAATTTTTTACTAGTTCGTTGGCTGGCACTCAAAATGTCAACGGAGCAGAAGAGAGTGAGTAAATGAGTGACAAATCAAAACAACTTGTGTCGTGTCCATACAAAGAGTGGGAAAATCTACAGAGAATTTAGTTTAAATGTACAAACAATTAAACACATAATTACTTGACTAATTAATGTCGGAACATTGTTTTGGCTCGACAAATATATAAAGACGTAAGAAGACTGACGACTGACTACTAACGATGATGATGATGAATTTTGTTTTTGAACGGCACGGTTTTCTCTCGTTCCTATTCTACCCTCCTCCTCTTTTTGTCCAACAAAAACTGAACAAACAAGACTCCAATATAATCTCGCAGCAAGCAAGCAAAGCACAGCAAATACATACCTACTACTACACTACACGAATACACTTCTTTCTCTTCTCAAACACAGCACAAGCATAGCTATGATTTGATTATGTATACCTGTCTTGTCTTCTTGGCTGTCTTCACTAAAAAATATCATTGGCTTTGCTGATTGCTTACTTTTTTGCTTTTGTAAGTACTCGCTGACTGACGGACGGACGACTTACTTATTCCAGCGAATAAAACATGGCAAGTGAGTGAATAGAAAACGTCAATGAAAGTACATGCATATACCAGCAATAGCGTTCTTTTGAGTCTTCTTGAAAATCTATTATAATAAGAGCGTGTTGTCTAGTCATCTGCCCTATGCGCTGTCTTTTGATAGCATTCATGCCATGCATGTACATGTTCTGTTCTGTCAGTTTCAGTACTTTTAGCGCAGTAACCGAATCTCAACCGACGAGCAGCGCCAAGTACGTTAAATCTGACTCGGTCAGCAGTGCTGCTGGCTCAGCCCTATAAATTAAGAGCATCCAACTACATTTCCCATTCCTCCCACCCGGTCCCTATCCTCTTAGCCTTACTTACTGGAGGCCAACAAAACTATAACTTATCAGCAGTATTTAAACATCATATTATTATGCTAAAGGGCATACCTAATAGGTATTACCTATGTTATCGTGCAAGTTTTACCACTACCACCAGGCTTTCAGCCAATTTTAAATACTGATTTTATTAATATTTTTTGCAAAAAATGGGGGCATAGGAATCACTTGCTTTTTTGCAAAGGAAAGTTCAGTATGAATGCTTTTTAATACTTAGAAAATTGGCTTATTTTTTTAAATATTCGTTGTTCTGCGCAAGATGATTTGAGATTTAACTTTCATCTCCAATGTGATTCTTTATTTACTAGATGAGGCGTACAAACGAAAATCACGAGGAAGTAAAAATATACCCACGGTAAACTCGTACGGAGCTCGAAATCCGGATTTCAATTCACACTCGTTCCCAAATTTAATAATGAAGATGTGTAGGTACAAAATGATTTAGGACAAAACTTAGAACCTATTACCGACTCTG
This sequence comes from Sinhomidia bicolor, assembly GCA_027743785.1. Taxonomy (NCBI): domain Eukaryota; kingdom Metazoa; phylum Arthropoda; class Collembola; order Entomobryomorpha; family Entomobryidae; genus Sinhomidia; species Sinhomidia bicolor. Next base: position 3,124 of record JAHZMT010004429.1, on the reverse strand, counting down.
CTAAGACAGGGACTGCTGTCTTTTCAAATTTAGAGCTTTATCTACTAATTCGGATGTCGAGGTCCGCGTACGAGTTTGCCGCATATCTTAATTCCTCGCGATTTTCATTAATCTTAAAAATTTAGTAGGTAGCAGCTTGTAAAGATAACTAACTGCCTTTCTTAAAGCTCTAAATTTGAAAAGACAGCCGCCCTTGTTTTAACAGAGAGTCGGTAATAGATTCTAAGTTTTGTTCTAAATCATTTTGTACTCAGCAGTATTAAATTTGGGTAGCGAGTACAAAGTGAAATTCGGATGTCGAGTTCCGCATGTCTATTTTTACTTCCTCGTGATTTTTGTACGCCTCACCTAGTAAATAAAGAATTGCTAGGAGATGAAGTAAGTTCTCAAATCTCCTTGGTTCTGCTTAAATTTAAAATAATTTGAAATTAAATTACTTCTTTATAACCAAAACATTGTATTTAAAAAGGTTTTTATAGTTGTTGCTTATGCAAATTCCAAGATTTAGTTTAATATAGTAATAGACGTCATTTTGCAGTTGATCTCTCAGATTTTCTAATCTTTATCCTTCTAATTACAACGAATTCAAAATTTAAGCGTTTGTCTGAACTGAGAAGCCTAGGTATTACATTTGATGAATATCTCAATTGGAATGCACATCTTAATATTGTGAAGAAAAAGTGCTACTCGACATTATCTAAGGTATATAGATTAAAGAAAGTACTTAATTTTTCCCATAGAAAGGTGTTAGCAGAAGCGACTGTATTATAATTAAAATAATTAAATGTACTGCTAGATTTATTCTGAATAGAAATAAGTATGATTGCGTGACCAATGCTTGAATATTGTTTTGCCGAAAACATTTATAAATATGAAATATTATCACTTGCCTACAAAAGTACTTTTATGACTCCACAGGGTTTCTTTCACAATTATCTAAATTTTTCCTCAAGTCAAACACACAGTACGCGGCGGTTGACACAATACCTACGTCCTAATCTTAATGTGAACACTACTTGGGGCAAAAAACGCTCCAATTCCATGCTGTACACGTTTGGATAAATCTTCCAGAAGAAGTGTACAGAAAAATAAATTCATTATTTTTCTTCGATCTATTTTGAGTCATCATTAATGGATCAGTGTGCTAGGTACGTTACTATATTAAAATTTAATGACTGTGACAAGGACAATTTTCTTAATTGTATTGACTTTATGATTAATAATAATTTATCCGACAATTAAAGTAAGATGATATATCTTTCTATTACTTTACATATTTATACTGTAGAAAAAATATATATCCTGTTTTAAGTATTGAGCAACAGTCAAATATGTATGAAAGTCTTTGGAATAACTTCCTTATATGTATCTGTTACAAAGGGTTTCATTTTGACAATAAACGATTATTATTATTTAGCTCTCAATTAATAATTTAAACAAGAAAGTAGCATTCGTTTCCTGAAAATAATTTTTTGGCAGAACTAGATTTAAAAAAGCGGGTTGCAACTTCTAGAAGAAGTTTCAGAAGAAGTTCTACAACGACCATTAACATTTCAACATAGGCCAATCATAGAACTAGAATCATAGGGATTTTCCTACGGGTTTACAACATGAAGTTTCAAACAGTCACATATCTTTCTGTAAGTTTCGTCAGGTTTTTTAGAAGAAGTTAAAACATAAAGAGTCTTAGACTGTACATTGCATTGTTGTAACTCTGCTGCGAATTTAATTCACCATTTTAAAAACATTCAAACCCAAACGCTTTCGAAATTATCTACCTATACCTATCGTTGAGAACAGGCTTTCTACTAGTTGAACAATAAGAGAATCCTCCTTTTTATTTTCCATGGTGGATGGTGGATCCCGGAAGCTGCCAAAACTCTACAGCTCAAACTTTTTTCTACAGGTAAGTGCACCCTACAGACTGACAAGTGCACCCTACATGCTGATAAGTGTACTTACAAAAGACTTTAATAAAAGTCATAAATTTAAGATTTTTGTTTTCAAAAGTTACTACTTAGTAAATTGGTTATCTGATGTTATGCTAAGTTTAGCCACATATACTACCCCATTTTAGTACACAGCACTACTGTACTAAAAGTTCCAATATTTTATTATGGATAATGATACAAAATATATAAAAGTCGACAATACTCACGACCTCACGAGACAATTTTTTCTAAAATATCCTTTTTTTCTAAGATATGAGAGTTTTTTACTTCATCATGATTTTCGATCGATCACCCTTGTATTGCTTTCTTAACTATGCATATAATAGGTATACATGCTTTTTTGTTTCTGCTCCGCCTGCTCCGGCTCCAGTGTAATATAGTTTGTCTGGTAAATATTGGTTGTCAATCTAGAACCAGCATAAAGAAAAGGAGGAGCATGCATTTGACAGCCGAGACGACCTGGAGGTGAGTATTTAATGGTCTGGTGATGGTGGTATGTGCCTCAACTCTCAACTTCAAGATCCGGTTGTTTTATCCATCATCATCCATCCAAAAATCCTAATCTACATGATATGACGACGATAGGGAATAGGGACAGGGACAGTAGTAGACAAGTACTCAAAGTAGACTCACAGTCACAAGTCACAGGAAGTACATCATCAGAATCATCATTCATCATCAAGTATCCTACGATTTCTATCCTTCATGTTCATAGTTTATACTATACACACGAAAAATTTCACCTGAAAAGATTAGATGTAAATGTAAGTACACATACACCTAATATACATAGGTATACATACAGGGTTGTATGGTGATTACGACTACATAATCAGATTATGCAATCAGATTACATTGGTGTAATCAGATTACATCAATGTAATCTGTAATCAAAATTTTAGTCTCGACTCTTTGTAATCTGTAATCTAGAATTTAATTTCGATTTTTGTAATCTGTAATCTTTAGACATCTCCTAAACCTTTGTAATCTGTAATCTGATTGCAAGATGCAAGATTAAGATTACAAAAATCTGGAAAGCCCTACGCCGCACAAAAGAAACTTATACAATACTAAAGTATGTACTGTAAGTTTGTTTACATACATTTTCTGCTGACGGCGGTCGTAAAGTTTAATCTAAATTGCCTTTTTTGATGGCTTTGTGGAAATTATAG
>JAHZMT010004427.1:0-11523 GCA_027743785.1 Sinhomidia bicolor | reverse complement strand
TTTATGCTAGCTCTAAAATGCCGGAAGAGTCATCAGGCCGACCGACAATAAATACCTTGTTTTCAAAATAATACTGAAGCAGAATGCACATAGAAATAGAATACTTTTGTCTAATAGTTTTCTTTTGATGCTCCCTTAGTCTCACACAAATAATTCTACGGCAAAAGCTACAAAGGATCAATTCCCTTACGACGAGACGAGTCTAGCTAGATCATTATTACAACCACTTTTAGACAACAGCCCATTGTTAAATGTTCTTTGTTTGAAGACGACACGCAGACAAGGGATGAATCGAGCGGAGCGATCATGATGACGGCAGGAAAAACTGGAGTGAGTGGTGGGTGGATCAACAATAGGAAATGGATGTGAACATGTCATAAATCATCGGACAAGTCCTGCATCCGTAACTTGTCTGGTGCAGTGCGTATATGCAGTCTGCTGCATAAGATTTCTTGGAAAAGTACCCTGCCTTAAGGCAATATAATGGTTTAGGAGGAGGATGGTCTGGTCTAGTTTGGCCGGAGATTTGGCTGTACTACGACTACTGCTGCATGAAAAACAAGTTTGGTTGCTGATGCATCATGATGGTGTGCTTGTGCTCTTCTTTGGAAGGAATGAAAAGGAAGGAAGCATCCTTTTCTACAACTTTTTTCTTTTTTGTTGCTACCCACCACCACCGCCACCACATTTCTATTCTCCTTATGTTGCTTCATCCAAATTTTTCACATTTTCATTTCAGAATCGGAGTGTTGAACGAATGTGAAAGTCAACTGTATGGTAGAGTGGATTGACTCGACACTAATAATTTGACTGTCTACCTAAATTGGTAGAATGGTGTTAGTTAATCATGGTGGTATTCCTCATCAAATGAAACCAAAAATCCCAGACGAAGTAAGCCTACAATATCTCCAATGATGATGCATCATGTTGTCTGTAATGACCTAAAATAATAAATTTTTAGTGTGCTTTTTCCCTTTCCATAATATCCGTTGTAATAGTAGATCCTCTTGTCCTAAAAGGAGCACAAGCACAGCCGCTCTGATTTGGATAAAGCTCGTTTTTTCAAGATTGTTGAAAACAAATCAGTTGAAATATAGGTATGAACACATTGTCTGTATGGGAAGTACTTGTTAGCACTACTATTACTAAAAGTCTAACTTTATGCGTGACACAGCATATTTACAATATTTAATCTGTACAACAAAGTAAATTGATATGTACAGTGTAGTGGATCATTATTCTTTATGCCTACATCCGCACAAATTTATAATACTGTACTGTTTTTTGTCAAAACTACATATTGTAATGCATACCTACAAAACGGAGTTGTGGTTTAATGAAGTAATCTCTGTGGCAAACCAGAAAAAAGGGAATCAAAATCACGGTACTACCTATAGTAGTAGTCGTATTAGTACACAACGGTAAAAAAAACTGATGACCTCGTCGTCCTTCAACATGATCGAATTGATCAGATATGTTATTATCCGTTCTACAATACTATAATGTACACATGCGCGATATAATAATCAGAAGCTTGTATTTTGTGTGTGGTAATACAGAAGGAAACATTGTTACATTGTCAAAATTACATAAAATCAATATATATCATTAGTCATTAGATTTCGGTAAAGCAAGAAACGTCCATATATAGATAGCTAGCTACAAAACGTTGTATTTATTAAATAATCGTCACATCATTTAATAAAAATAGTAATGGATTTCCTTCCTCGTTTTTAATGGATTTGAGTAAATGCAATTATTGCATTTTTATTTAAATTAGCTGCCGCGACGAAAATCATAAAAAATGTTTCATTGCATTGCATCCCATTTTTTACATCATTCATCATTAACACGTTTGTTTAGCCAACAACAAACAACCCAACTGCAACAAGAAAAGTTGACAAGCCCTTTTGTCTCAGCATTTACACTTGCCTTGGATTGACTCTGACCTGTGAGCCTCACTTGACTCTTGAGCGACATCGCGTCGTGTCAAGTGTACTAATTAATTGACTCAATGCACCGATTGCAATTCTGATAAAAAAACAAGTCAGTGAACAGTTAACGACAGCAACAGTGATCGCGATGATCACGGACAATAAAGTACCTACAAACATTGAAAGGTAGACACATTATTATAAGTACTTTTTGTGAGAATGGCAATGATATGTCTTTTTTGCAAATTATCTTAATGGTTTAAAAGGACATTTACTAATTTTGCCAGAATGTCATCACAAGTTATTGTCTGTACCTTACGCTTCAACTCTCTAATAGCTAGGATAATGGCACATGCTATGTACATAAAATGTAACATTTGCAGGTTTTGACTACGAGTAGGAAATATAACGTCCAAGTCAATGCACATTACGCCCCACAATTGGTGACAACAACAACAACATACATACTGATAATAACAATGATGACGTTAAGAAAAACTAAGCAAGTTTTCTTTTGTCGTAAATGGTCAAATGTTTGCATTAAAAAACTGGCTTATAAAACTAAATGGTACATGTTAATTCGCATTTTATAAATAAATAATTTTTATTGTATGCCTATGTCTACTCAACGCGATTGAAGAATATATCAAGATAATATGGAGAGTTTATACGGCAAAACACTGCATAATATTACAGAACACAATATAATATTGTCTCTGCAAAAGCAAGTGACATTTTCTTTTGTCTCTTTTAACTTGATGCCATTTCATTCTAATTTTGTACTTTCAGCAAGCATTACCAAAGGTCATTTAAACTGGTTTTTAAATGTTTATCGTATCCCTATGTAGCAGTTTACTTTCCACACGTGTACAAATGATCGTTTTTACCATTTGGGATGACGAGGAAAACTATTTTATAGAAAGACTCGGCAAAAGATGCTTTACATGCATAAATTATTCATTTTCTTGTCACCATATAATATGTAGATTGAGTCAATTCTCAGAAAAAATGGGAGATGTATATTAGATATGCTTGTTTAATATAGATTTGATTACATATATTTTTTTATGACAGCCAGAAAAAATGACACTATTTCAGGCAAGCAGTCATATTGTACCTTTGTTTCTCCTGTGCCCTGGCATATTCCAAAAACAGACAATGGTAAAAAAAATATGCTCAAATTATTTCAGATCTCGGATTTTCCTAGAACCGAAAACTGCAGTAAATAATACTGTGTGAAAATAAGGTAGGTAAAATTTATATGGTAGATAGATGATGGGCTATGAAACAATAAATTGTTGTGTATTTATTTATATACATAGATATGTATAGCACAGTTCATTAATTAAAAATTTAAATTGGCTTGTTTTTTCAGGTCACCCACTGTTGATAAGTAAAAGTGCATTGCACTTTACTTGCATTTTTTTTCATTTTAGGTTTTAAAGCCTCCTTGTTCCTTATTCCAAATGCGTAATATTGAGGTACTGGTTGGTGTTTCAAAATGAAAACGGATCAATGAAAACGTTGACGTTGAGGTACATGCATACTTTCAAACGAATTGTAAAAATGATAATTATCGCAAAAAAAGCATATGGCCGTCACACCGCGTGTCGTTGCATACCGCATAATTTTAGGCCTCCATATGCAGTTCCCTATCTTTACGATTTTTTGGTAGGTAGGTATATGCATACTACTGCAGTGACGATGATACGGACGGATGTCAAGTTAAAGATATACTTTTATTATAAACGTTGCCAGTTGGAAAACGTACAGAAAAGTCAAGATTGTGAAAAAGTGGGACGACACCGGTGTCCTATCATTTGCAATTGGTTGTTTACAGTGTGAAAAGAAATACATTTGAAAAAAAATGAAATTTCAGAGATTTTTGTATGAATTAAATGTAATATATACAAGGAAAAGGTTCAAGTAAATGAACCTCACACTCCTTACGGTGTAGAATGCTTAGGTTTATGTCGACTCGTTTGGCGTCAATGTGACAAGCAGCAAGAAAGTAACAGAAATTATAGCTTCAACAGAAGCCGTTGTGCATGTAAAGGAGGTTTATTAAAAATCTTTGCTGAAAAGATGAAACAGCAGCCATCTGTTATCTTGATCGTCAAGTAAAGTTCAAAATTGGTATATTACCTAATCAAGCAAACCGTTTCTGCAGAAAATGTGTAGTTTGAAGAGAATAATTTTTAAAAGTCTAGGGAAGAAGAGTGAAAATCAATAATATAAGAGTTGACTATGTTTAGTCGAATTTGGATGTGTCTTGATTTTATTTTGTTTCTGGAAAAAACTAGCATTAATCTTTGCTTTCTTACTTTTTAGAATGACCCATTATACTAGTAAAGTGCTTTGCACAAAAATAAAATTGTGAGAAAAAGATCAAATTTTTAAATTTATTTTTCAAATGAAGAAATATGAACTGATATGTCATACCTATTTACAAAATGTCATTCTCTCGGCAATTGTTCAAATCGCAGCTATATATGTATGTTTCATTTTGTGCAGATCCGTCATTGATAAAAATTTAAGCATTTTTTTGACTAGCATAAAAAATACAAATTTATTAAAGTTGACCTTGTATTTAATAATGTTTGTCTACATTCTAAAAACTGCAATCAACTCAATCAATCATTCTAATGCATTATTATAATTTTTCAACTTTTTGTGTGCAACAAGTCAAGTCAAAAAACCAGATCACGCTTTTTTTCTTCCTCTCTCTCTCTCTCTCGAATAATCAAAAGCAACAATAACTTTTGACATGATACTACTACCACCACCGCGGCTACTAATAATATTATTAATGAGTATGAGCACACATTGAGATACACGGATCTTCTATTGATGAATTCACTACAGTATCTAAAATTCTCTTCATACGTATGTATATATGTACATAGTGCAAACGAAAAACGCTTTATGTTTGTGATTGTACAACGTTTTTATTTTATGATTGCGTCGTTATTATAGGAGAAGTTTGATTTCGGTTGTAATAGACATTCTTCCCTTATATATTTTCTATTCGATCGTTTAGTGAACATGCTTTCACTTCACACGTGGAGCAAATTTGGTACAGAAACACATTTATAATATACCTATGTGAATTGTGAACATACCTAATTGGGATAAACGATTTGTAGGCTACTTAAGCATAAAGGTATTTTGGGCTAAAAATGTTACACGTACAGTGCGAAGAACTTAAAAGTTTCCTTTCTTTTAGTTAGTTTTCTTCATGGATTAAATTTAATATATAATATCGTTTACTAGCAATGTTCATGCAATCGTCAATTAACATTTATTACTTATATTGAGCGAGCCTCTTCTGAGCGATGTAAATAGAAAAAGACACTCGTAAGGTCTTCTCACTGTGTATTAGGTACTATAATATCGTATTAGATAAATCACTTTTACGATCTAGTACACGTTGCGTTTTTTAAAAAAATATCTGTAAAAGCGTGCACTATTTCATTGAGTCTATGCAATAAATATTTTTCGGTATACGTGTACAGAAATTTTTTTGGTTGCATTTCTAACAAAAATGTGATGACTTGTACTGGTGCATGGTTCAATGATATTATTATAGAAATATCCTTGAAAATCGAGTTGACTAAAAATGTGACATTATTCTCCCTCTCTCTCCCTCATATAACGAAAACAACATCACCAATCACCTCTATTTTTTCTGCATTGCACGTTGAAAGAGATTAATGTTCACATTCCTATAACTTAGCTCTATCTCAAGCAATTTTGTGATTTGGCTCTTGAATACATGCACTTGTTTTTTTTTTGTGAGAAAATGTCTGCATTATGTATGTACATGCTGCTTGCTACTTACTTAATTACTTTACACTATTTATCATGGTAGTGAAAATGTTCTGTGTAATTTCCTAGAAGTGATTTTTTTTCCTGGCAAAGGTTCACGTTCTGCATCCTTCTGATTTTTTTAAAACCATTCGTTCATCCAAAAAAGATAGAAAGGATTTTTTTTCTCTTTGTATTGCATTGCAGTTTCTTGCGGCATAATGACAGCATGGTTTTATAGTGTGTGCTTTTGTGAGTACGTAGAGTCAACCATCAGAAGTAGTAGCGAGAGGTTTAAAAATACTTAAAAAGTCACAACGACTTGAAAAAAAGTTGATTATTCTAAAACTAGTTGCAACCAGGAAAGGTGCCCCAGAGTCTGCTTTTGTCTTTCTGTGCTGCTGATGCTGATACAATTACATTTAATGTGCATGTTTTACAATTTGTTTGCCAAAAACTACTTGATGACGCACGATTAAAAGTTAGAGTTGAGTAGAATAGAACATTAAATTTTATTACTAATGAATTCTGCAAGAAGACAGTACACGCAAGTGGTGAAGCCTTATGTTTAGTCATGGGTTCTTTTGACCGTGAAACCAACTTGAAACATCTACAAAATATGCAAATATTTAAAATTTTAAATATGATGCTGGTTAACTTCAGCCATATTTCAGTAGCTAAAGAGTTTTCTAATGACTTTTTACCTATGTTTTCCTTACTATGATTTAAAAAAATGAAATATTTGAATTGCCAGCAGTTGATTGACAAAAAGTTAAATATTAAATATTCAACAGCAACTTTTCAGAATATTTTTTGTGAAGACGGACAGACATCGTGTAACCAATAAGTAGACCTGCGGGCTTCATCACTTAATAATTTTATTCTCTTTAAAAAAAGTAAATTTGAAGAGTTGTAAATAGAACAGTAGAAAAAAGCACAAGCATCTCGTCCATCCAACCAGTCGTTTTTCAAAGGAGCTACAGAAAACAGAAGGTTTTAACCTGCTGCTACCATGAACTTAACAGCAGCATAAAGTACAAACTATTGGAAAGAAAAACAACCCTACCTATGACATCTGATTTTGAGCCCCCTTTTATTGTGCACCCGTTCGCCAAGCCAGTACACTTGATTATACTCTCGGGAAACAAATATTTGCACGAAATTTAGGTACTTGTTAAGTGCATTGACCAGCAGCACACATACACACACACACACACACACGACCACCAGCAAAATCGAGAAAAAAGTTCATGCTACGACAAATGTTAAAAACATTATCAAATGTCACTGCACATTTATAAATCTACTGGATTTTTTTGTGTCAACTAACTACAACGCAACATAAGATAACAAGGAGGCTGTTTGGAAGATGCTTTGAAAACTTGGAATGACCCAACATTATCCACATTGATACATTTATTTTTATTATTATTTTTATTTTCCCCTTCCATTATTAATTTAAAAAATCAAATACAGATTGCTATAAAGCTACTATATATATCCTTCATTTCTCGTTCCCAAATTGGAAACCCCAGTCATAACAGCATAGCATTAAGTTTACTGACTGGGTCGGCTATAAGATCATATAATCATATATCCTATATTTTTATGTGGTTTCAGTTTCATTTACTAAATGGAGAAGAGAAACTGATTGAAAATTGGAGAAATAGGGAGAGGCTCTAGTGTCAGCGTAACATTCGCTCTATCCGCCTCCGCAAATTGTGTACAATATCATAATATGATCCATCCTCATTATTATTATATCTTTACGGATAATGTCATGTTCTGTGGTCATTATAACGGGAGAAAGGAAGAGGAAAAGCACGAAAAGAAAACTCATTGGAAAACTGGGCTGGATTTTTAGTCTATGAAGAGGAGACAGGCTTAAGAAAGCGGCTCGACATTGCGGCTCCAATTTCCCCTTTGTTAAATTCATACATTGCTGTAGTTTGGCTGCAAACTTATCATCAAGTACATACGCAAAAGATTTTTTTGCGTACTATATAGATAGAAAGATGGTGGTGGTGGTGTGTATGTGTGCAGCGGTGATAGCAATCAGAGATGTACCAAGAATGGCACGACCAGCCAATATTGCACAAAGTCATGGTCCATTTCCTTTCTATATTAAAGGGAAGCACATACTTATATGGTCATATATACGATAGTTGGGTAGAAAAGGGGAAAGAGTTATGGTGAAAGTTTCATTTTGTTAGCTTAGTACAGTATAGCTTTGATTGAGCCATGTATTTTGTTTAGAAATTGATCAAGCTTGCTTAATCTCAGAGATGCATAAAATATGAGAACATTGACACCCAAGCCATCCTAATGTAAAAATCGTAATTGAACGTTGCTGCACTGTGTATAGTGGAGAACATATTTACCTATATGCTTTACATTAAGTGCAAAATATATAACATAAAATCTATGAAAATAAAGTTCAAGAAAAAATTTCCATGCTTTCTTCTCTCAAAAGCTTTATCTAAGTTCCTGGGCATTAACACGTGCTGTTTGTTTTACTTTACGTACTTAAAGCTTAATTACTTATTTTGCACCAAGCATGCACAAAAGGCTGCCTATTCTAATGCATTTTGTGTTGATAAGAAAAATTTACACTAGTACTCCCTGTATGTGTGCGGTAAAGAAAATAATGATTATGTATCATGTGATCTGCTTTGTTGAGACGTACTTCCAAGCTATTCGGCACTGATTACGCTGGTGACATACTTGTATTGTAATTCTTGTACGCTTTCTTAATGCTAATGGATTTCTTGAAATGTCCTCTTTGTGTACTTCCGAATCTTCCAATAGTAGTATCCTTTTGCTATGAGTATAAATGGCAACATTTTACAGATATCCAGTTTTATTCTTTTGTGTGAGATCAAGATTTATTATTATTATTATATTATTGTGTGTGTAGGTATGTGTATATTGTGCTATATAACAAATGACCCTGCAAAATTCAGAGATTTTGATACACGAGATGCATTATAAAGCATGTAGTTACTTTTTCTTGGCATTTAATGATCTTTTATCATGCACCAGTTGCTAAATTTTCCATGTGCAAATTCGGTCCAAAATGCAGAGATATTAAAACCTACATAGGTGCATGCATATACATACAATTTTGCTTTCAAAATACTTTTATATGCAACTGTTTGTCCAGTAACGATTTCACTTTAAATACACTTCGCTTTATTCTTTGATCTTCGGTTTGGGCAGGATAAGCATGCGATCTTCGATTTTGCCGATTTATAATTTTACTGGAAGATGTTTCAAAGGATGTGTTTACAAAGGGAACCAAAAATGTACAATGTTTTCTACAAAGGTAGTTACATACTTAAAAAATGCTTGCTATTTCTTATGTAATGGAGTTGTTGTAGTGATAAATAACCTTTCCTGATAGAAAATAGAAAGCACAGGTGAAGAATATGTTTATCTATCAACCGTAATTAAGTGTTACATCATCAGTATTTTTGGTACATTTTCACAAAGTAATTTACAGTCATGCAACTCACGTGCTCATTTGTTAAGTATTCGAGATGGTCATTAAAAACCCTCGTATCTATCAGTTTTTTTGTCCCACGAATTGAACTTGAACTGGACTAGAGAACAATGGTTTCTCTTGCAAATTGCAAATGTAATTACAGCATGCAAGTTTGTACATCTGTTGTTGTTTTGATCTTTCTCGGTCTGTTTGCGTCATCGTCATCATGCACAAAAGTAAAGGGTATATGTGAGTCGCTGCCTGTAGCCAACGAAAAATGCATGATTAATTAGACACATTTGTCCGACTCTCTGTTTTAGTCCATCATTTCATTTTTGATTTATATCTTTGTTGCAAGTTTATTTTTTATTATTATTGACTGAATGCTAGGCACCCGGACGGATACCAATTTTGATAAAAAATATTTTGTACTATTTAGATGTTAGATGTTGTTTGTTGAAAAGTATGATACAAGAATAACAATTTGGGAAAATTCAAAATGATTTTTTTTGAAAACGGTCAGGCCGAAGGCGTTTTGCTAAATAGGATTATTTTTTTATTACTTAATACGAGCAATATATCTTCTTCATCAAAAAGTGCACATTCATTATCAGCGATGCATTTTTACTGGTTTTTTTCACTTGTAGACAGATGTTGTGCACATTTACCACAGAGCAAAATGAAGTGTAAAAGTGCATTTCTATAATGCAAAAATTACAACTTTGGACTGTATTATTTTATTTTTATTTTTATGAATAATTTGAGTAAGGTTACTTCTAAACGTCGGAAACAACCTTTTCTGTCTTTGAATGATGATTTGGAAAGTAACATCTGCAGCGAACTGGAAAAATTTAGACAAATGTTATCTACTTTGCGCATTATTATTTTTTATCATAATACGCATTTTAATACGATGGCTTCCATCTGGTATATATACATATGTATGTACATGCAGATCGTTCTTAGCTATTACTTAGCTTTGTTTGCGCAATTTAACCTTGAACTTCAAAAATACAAATCCTTGCAAATGCAAATACTATTATAATAATATACAAAAATAAAGCATATTTATTCAATCCAATAAAATAATTGTTGATGTCCACTTTTGTAAAAGAAATAATAAAAAGATTTTTATGAATGAATAATTACTTGAAAACTCTTTGCCCTTGAACTATCAAAGTCATTTTCAGAAACATGATTTACTGTCACGATATGCATAAGCAAAGGGGCAGTATAAATTAAGCAAATACGAAGGGCATAAACCCCTACCGCACCCGCCCTGCATGGCCTTCTAAAAAGTCATAATGGCATACATTAAACATCAGTTTACAATGGTGAGAGGTTTTTACATACAGGCATAAATTTCTAAGATGAAATTCAACATTATAAAAGCAATGAAAAAAATTTTTTAATGGAGAAACGAGTGTAATTTGAAATTGGTTTTAATATTTTCAAATCAAATTTTAACTTTACACTTTTAGTTCTATTATTTGATTCCTTTCGTTTTTTGATGATGAATAATATACAAATTTTGTTAATTGAAATCTCATCTCGACCTGGACTGCTCCAAAGAGCTTGGAAATAAAATTTATTAGGCATAAATGCTTTAATCATTTTGTTTCCACACATGTTTGGACTGTTCTACTCAGATTTAAAAAATGAAAAGCTCAACTCAAGTATACAAAATTAAGATAAAATCGTATAGAGAATTATGCAAATAATCAAAGCTACGCACATAACCCAAGTTGATTTGCATTTTGGAGACAAAGCCACCTCATCGTTCTTTTAGTGTATGAGATGAGAACGGTTCGGTTCCAGAAACAAGGTCAAGTCTGAACAAAGTTACAATTTATTAGTATTTATTTAGCTAACATATTATTATGTCACATCATTCCCAAGGCAAAAAAGAACCAAAGTTATCGCCGTCTTTCGCTGTTATACAATCTTGAGTAAAAAATAGAAGCACAAAAGAAAACTTACAGGCAATCATTGTAACTATATCATTTATGTATATTACATTTCATTTACAAAAACATGATATTTTGTCAACTTAATGCAAAGCTACTGCTTCTTTTTTGTATGTATCCGTGTTTTATACATTGTATTCATTAACATGAACGTAGTATGGTACAGCTTTATAATTATGGACTGTCCGGCCGTCAGTCTCTTGGCGCTCTAATCCTGAGCGCTTTGTCCAATTACTGTTACCGGAACTAAGGAAATGGTCGTCCTCTGCTAGTATGCCGGAGAAGATTTTGGAGTTGGTTATTATTTAAGTCACACAATTATTTCCGATGA
>JAHZMT010004426.1:0-16130 GCA_027743785.1 Sinhomidia bicolor | reverse complement strand
AAAAATTATCTATGCTGTTAAACTAGACTGGATAAATCTTAGTGGGATCAAGTAATTCTAGCTTCTATCTCAATGGGATAAATAGTTTTAAATTCAGTGTTCAAAATACTCAGGCAAGCAAGCAAACAAACAAGAAACATGCCATTCCTTTATAGACTACCTAGTGCGATCATATTTGTACATGTACAACACGTTGTATGACTAACAACTTCATGTTGCCTTTTTCTCTCCTTTCTTTTCTGGCGATCGATTACATTTATTTCATGCACAACACAAACTTCTTTCTTTTTTTCTGTTCCTGAAACATTTTTAGCCGGTTATAATAGATATGCATAATAGAAGCAACCAACGCCAACTACCAACCACTACACAAAGCAAAACAACACCTTGTTGTAGTTTATGTGAGGTGTAAAATCCCACATAACAACAACTGAAATGAATGGAACAAAAAATCCTTCAGAGGAATTATAGTTTGTATTATTTGTTGGAGCTGGGGGGAAGAACGATAAAGCATTTGCTGCAAAGTCTGAGTGAGCGGAGAAATTTTTCATAGTAGTTTCGACTTTCACTTCCTTATTCCGTTGTGGTTTGTTGTGCTGTAATGTGAAAAACATTTCAAACTCATAAATCAAAAGATATTACTTGCATGTTTGGAGTATGGCTTGGAGTTTTCCACGTGCATGAAATACTCCTATGAATAAATACCAAATTATAATAATAAACTTTATATACATATATATATACGCTGGCTTGTGTGAGTGGTTTTCCAAGTATATATGTAAATAAGAACATACATAGTTCAAAGCTGTTTTTTTCAAATGATTATTTTGTGTATGTCATTCTCGCTGTTTTGGTTTTTAGCATGTACTGAGAGGCAAGTGGCAAGTTTATATGAGCGAGAAGCGAGTATGGCAGTTTTCATAATATACTAAGATTGCTTAATGTTGTTACAGTCTAAAAAGTTTTGCGACAAACGGTAAAAAAGAACGCCTTGCATATGACGATTTTCAATTGAGCGTTGCATTTTAGTCGAAAAGATTTTTATCAACTAACAAAAAATGTAGTATACATTCTACATAAACATATACAGCAACACAACACCAAGGTTTTTAACATTCTTTTTTGCTGTTTTTCCATTTTGTCAATTGCTTTCAAGCAGTGCAATGGCTAATATTTATTATTGTGAGCTGCACCGCAGCCGAAAACACTACAGTCAAAAGAAATTGGTGTGATTCCAAAGTTCCCAAGCGTTCAACTTTAAAAGAATGTTATGCTCATGCTTCTTGCTAGGACAAGTTCACCTATATTTTATTGCTCATTAGAAGTCAACTTACAAAGTGGCGTTGCGACCACGGAGGTGAATTCCGGAAATTAAAGCTTCCAGCTTTATAATGCCAGCATTGATGCTGATGATGACAAATGCGACAGCGATAGGGAAAGCTAAATTGTAGGAGTTGCTTGTTGAGTAGTAGGGTGTCAATTAGATCACAAGGTGAATGACCTTTCTCTTAAGCGTTTGCTTGTACCTGACAGCTTCATACTAACATTATTAACATTATCTCGAATTCCAGCATAAACTAGAATACCGAAGCATTGTTTGTCAATTTCACCTATTATATTACATATTGTTTTTTAATTATTCAATTAATTTATGAATAAAAAGTATTTTACATGGCGGCTATATTTTATCTGACATTTTAAATTGTTTTCCACAAACAATTTAATTTTTTTTAGCTTTGGGCGATCAAGATAAATGTACATTTTTCAATTTGCTCTCGGTTACTTACTTATATTAATTGCCGTGTTGCATGAAAATGTCAGAGTGAGGTTCTATTATATGAAAGTACCTAAACATTTTTACGTATTTCAAAATGCAAACTAATGCAAGCTTTACTTATACACTTATATGTGTGAAGTTTTAAACTTAACCTTGGGTTATTTAATCTCGTAATCGCAAAACTAACCGTAATATGAAACCGTTTAGAAGCATGGACAAAGAAAAATTACTGTTAAAAATTTCAGCATAAATTCTCGAGGAAAAGGTTTGTCCTTGAAAATCTGCATTAGGCTTGATGTGAAAAACATGTCAAGAACAAAACAGTTCTTAATCACTCGTAAAATGAAGATTTTCGGCAAAGAATTCTTTAAACTTTCATGCTAAAAATGTATTTTGGTAAGTTTGTTTTTCTAGTGTATAGGTATTATTTACAAAATTCCTACTTATGTTACACCTATCCTTTTTCTCCCCTGACATCACACAATTTGTGAAGTATGTACAAAAATCTTAAAATGTACGAAAATTAACTCCAACTTCCTTAAAACGTTAAGTTTACAGTTTGTACTCACAATTGCAAATACATTAGCATGTCAACAAATGATTCTATGCAAAAAGCTTTTGTCACGCATTGGGAAAGCACACAAGATGCGATCAGACTATCAACTAACTACCTAACTGTAAGCCATAATTTTAGCGAAGGTGATACATTGGGCGGTTCTTAAATAACGCTTATTTAGTAATCGGGTATCATGTTATGTTCATTTTTTCATTGGAGTAAGGATATCTACAGATATGTACCGACCGATTTGAGTGAGTGAACAGTAACAGTGGACGCAACAAAAATAAGCCAATCCATGTTCCAGTCCCACAACATGCACAACAGTCTATCAACAATCCCTTTCTCTCACCCAAAAAACAAGTTTTCCGTTACACAAGGCCTCCGCGATTCTTTATATCTCATCGTATCTCACTCAACTCACAGGTATACAATGTAGCGCTTTCTCAATGAAATTTGAACAGCTAACCAGTTATAAACTGAACAGAAGAGAGACCTATGCAATGCATGCTACAATAGAACACAGCGGGTAAGAATGCTGTTCCAATGGGGTTCCACCTTCCAACACTTTTATTACTTCAGTTTCAACCTTTTTCCAACATGTGCTAAACATTCCTGATATTATGCAAATTCACCACCACCACCACTCACTACAACTACTTGACTTGAACTAATACTTGTTTGCATGATATTCTTCCTCTACCTGAGCATTACTTTACCACATTATCTTACAATTTTTTTTTTGCTAAAAAGCTGGATTGTGTTCTTTTTCTCATTAAGGTGGCTAGTCCGATGGAGGCATGGGTGCAACTCAACGTGAGTAATTACCACCAACAACGTGAAACGAGAATTAGAATTTGTACGCTTCACTGCAGATTTTGTTTTACTTCCTCTCTGAAGGACCAGCTTCCACTCAACTGCATTCTTGTTTGTGGTGTTGACAAGGTGGTGACATTGACTGGCTGCGGGTGATTCAATGGTGCATTGAGCATTGTTTTTTCAACCCATGATAAGGAAAATAGGAAAAAAATTGATAAAGAAAGCCGATTTGCTTTGTTTTTTAACCATTTCTCGACTTCTCAAAAGTCGGAAAAGTCTGTGAGATTGAGTCATAAAACAAACGGGTAGGTAGAAATGAATGCCTACGTACAACCAGAGAAAACAAGAAACATTCAAAGAATTTCTGGTAAACTCGTACTATAAAAAAATATTCACAGTGCTTCCATTTCCTATGAAGTTCTCTTCTAGATGTCTACATCTGCAACCTGCAGTCTACACGTGTCTTACAAACCATTACAAGCATCATCGTCCAGTCTTTGTTTACCAGCCGATTACCTTGTATTATGGTGCGTTCCAATAGACTACAATCTTTTGGAAACGTAAGAAGATCACATCGTGAATGACTTATTGTGTGTCACAATGTCATATTGTGTTATGAAAAAACACAATCCAGAGATTATTTTTATTAAAATTTTCTGCAATAAATAGTACTGCAGTAAAAACTCCAATCTATACAAGAATGCTTCCCAGAACTACTTCTTATTGAGCTATAAGTACTACTTGCGTCACGGATCGTTTTATGCTAGTATAGACAGAGAAAGTTTTTTGCAGACAACTTTTTTGAAATTGTTACAAAGTGCACATATACACATACATAGCCGTGTCTTAGGACTAACAAAGGCTACCATCATTGACCATCTTGGATATTCAAGAATTCCAAAAATTCCCCCTGTTGGCTTCCTCATCGGTTTATTCCTGGATAAGTCTGGGAATAGGTAAGATCTTTTATGTATCTTATATCTGATCATTGTAATATCAGGAAATTGCCGGTTACTGAATACAAATAATCCATCCATGTTAATATGAATAATAGTATGCACAACATGTAATCTCAAGTTGTTGACAATGTAAAGTTAAGTATTTATGATTGTGACGGTGTGTAGTTAAACATTTCAAATTTCAGTTGGCGGTTAGCATGCATTACAGGTTACATATTCAGTGCACTCTATTTCTCCTTGCTACATACATATACAGTTAAATACTTTTGACATAGCATTGCTTTGTATTGTTGTACAAATTGTAAAAATTTAAATTAAATAAATTCCAAGTCTGCCTAAACTGACTTGATTATATGGTCATCGAAATGTAAATAATAGAGTTTATAGCTCAGCTTGATGATAGGACTGCTGCAGAGTTAACAGTAAGTTATCACGTGTTTTAATAGCACTCTGTCGTTGTTTTCCAGCCACAACTGACTGACAATTTTTCCCTGGTCTCAAAATAATTTAAGCCTAAACTGGTTTTTTCTGAGTTGTTCTATACTGTAGAAACGCTTATATTTTATTTAGGTTAGGAACGTAAGCTCCTTGAGCCATTTTATACCTCACCGCGATAGTATTACTTAGCCACTTATAAATTCTTTCACTTGTTCAAAATATCGTTAAATAAAAATAATGCTTTATTACCCTCAGGGAAGTGACATAACATTTTAAGGGGCTATAAAGTTTATTTAACTTTTTCTGCCTCAGAAAGAGTTCTGAAATTTAAAATTAACTAGGATTCAACCCAATTTTACTTTAAAATTTATATCAGTAAATCAAAAGTCTGTTGTCAACATAGGGACTTCCGCTTGAAACTCCATTATAGAGCTCTAGTTTCATAAATTGTCTCCATAAATTCTTTCATTATATTCCATACGAAGGATTATAAAGTTTCTTGAAGGACATTGAAAATGATACGCTAACGCAAATGTTGTGTAAGCAATTTTGCATTCAATCAATTATTGAACAGAACCTCATCAACTACCTGAACCTTCATGCAGTCATATTTCACAGCGGTTTTGATGAGTTTTCACTGTAGGAAAACTTAAGTAGTTGATCATGCAGAGCAATAATTGTCATGTAAAATACTCAAGAGGTTTCAAGGTTCCTTTTTCTTTCAAACCGTAAACTCATCGTGTAACACGACGAGTTTACGGTTCGTGTATGTTCCGTTACACAGTATGTAGTTTCAAGACTCGTTTAACGATCATATCATAAACTCGGCATTAAAATATTAAAGTGTAATTGGCACTAGTTAGCAGGCTAACTATTAATAGACAGTAATAATTACACGTGTAATCATAATCACAAGGAAGGATCCATGTGTCAAAACGCAATTCCAGAACTGACGATGAGTAAAATAAAAGTGCATTCTACTTGTTAGTTTGAACACTCTTAATTTTTTGCAGAAATTTGAATATAATACGTATATGACGTAGGTATATAAGATTGACAAAAAAGTCTTGCACGTATTACTAATACCCAAATACATAGTCATATTAAACATACCAAACATTGTATTTACATTGTATTTAAAAATTGCTTACAGTTGCCTTTAAATTGTCCGTGTAAAAAATTGCCAATTTGCTTTCATAACCTGTTGAATTCATTAAAGAGTCCTTGAATTTTCCTTCGCCATAAATTTTTATTATTTTTAAAATGAGTAAGTACCTATATATATTTTATCATTATTTATTCAAAGGTCATTGTTATATGATAGCGTATTTTGTTTCCACTTGATAGTATTTAACAAATCTATTTTTATGTATAGTAAAATTATATACTTATTTTTTTGGCATTTCATGTCATGTTTTGTTTGACGGGGATTTACTAAAACCCATAACCAAGCAAATCCACAACCAATCTAAAATGCATGAACCCACAACAACTACAACACCACCCACATATTCCAGGATTTTGTAATACTCTTTCTCAGACCTTTCCAATTTACCAATCTAAAACCACTAAAATGTATACCTAGTTTATGACTATTATGACTGTGGGCCAGTCAGCTTTAGTACGTTCCGTTTTGATGACTCTACGGATATACTTTATTTCTGTCGACTTCCTCTGATAATTACACTATTTGAATTTCATGTAGCTAAATGTTAGTTGTGTAAGTACACGAGTCTTGTATACAACTTTACTACAACTTAATACATGGTTATATCGTATTATTATTATCTTACAACATTAAATGCTTGCCGGTTTCTGTCCACAATGTCAAACTGACTCAATCAAAAGTTTGAAAAGTCCGCTGAGCATACAAACTTGTCATTACAGTCAGTAGTGACATGGAAAGCAGAATTTTTGATTCAATGAATATGGAAATGGTAGGATGGCCC
The DNA here is from genome assembly GCA_027743785.1 of Sinhomidia bicolor. Classification (NCBI taxonomy): domain Eukaryota; kingdom Metazoa; phylum Arthropoda; class Collembola; order Entomobryomorpha; family Entomobryidae; genus Sinhomidia; species Sinhomidia bicolor. Next base: position 9,632 of record JAHZMT010004426.1, on the reverse strand, counting down.
ATGGAGAAAACGAATACGGTGAAAACCCTTTCCTAACAACAATCGATGGATGTACTGCCACTGCCGTCATCGCCATGAGTTTCACTTGTAAAAATAATATGAAATGTGTATATGGATAAACCGGATAAACTACTTTATAGTCAGCTAAAAATTCTTGTTTATGCTGCTGACACTCAAATTGAAAACGTTCCTATGTGCTTATCCGTCTATACAATGATAAAATTGTAAAAATATAAGGGTTTTTTATCGATCCAACACAAATATACTCCACATATCCCACTAGTGCCAGTAGTACGTAGTACAGAAAGTAGTTAGATGTATGTAATTATTAGAGTGCCGAGCGCCATTACATTTATATAGATAGATAGTAAGTAGAGAAAGAAACCAACTTGTCTATTATTATGACAATGACGAAGCTACCTCGTCCATTTTTCTAACCTTTTTATTTCACTCCACACAGTAGTAACGCTATCATCGGTATTAAAGCCGAAAATGTTGAAAGGGACGACCCAGAAATCCAATTCCATCATCAAACTTTCATGAAAGGTAGTCTTCAGCATACGTACCTTACGTATATATATATACATATATACGTATATACTGTATAAAATATTTTACGATATTATATTAGACGATAGAATTCCACACGTAATTCCACGTTTTTCTCTCATTAGGACAAAACATACAATATGAAATATTACCTATGCGAATATCATTGGTAGTGGTTAAAAAAATGACAAAGACCTAGTAGTCGAGTGAAATCACCAGTATTATGAGAGTAAGTTCGGGTATTGTAATCACATGACAAAGGAGAGTACTCCTTTTGTAATGTGGAGAAAACACAATTATGACCATGAAGACAACACACTACCTAAAAATTGAATAAATACTATAACATAATGAGGTATGCATGTATATCTTTATGGAACAGGAAAAGAAGACAAATACCTTCTTTCCGTTTTACTTTTACCCTTCAAAATTTTGGAAGACAGTTAGTCAGTAAAGGATAGGCGGTCATCAGTCAGTGCTTGTTCTTTTCCGTCTCCAGTTTCACAACAATCCTCACTTCGTCAATATACCAACCAACCAACCAACCAGTATTGTATTGGTTGGTGGGGACAAAATACCAGACACGACGACTACCACTACTACTGTCACGAAAAAAATAATAAAAATAGCTTATAATAGTGGTAGCAGTGTTTTTTTGGTAGTATCACCAATTTATTTTTTTATCTTCTTTTACTGTCACGATCACCACCACCCCACACACACATTATTTTTTTCCTATTTTCTTCAGAATGTCGATATTATTAATGTGACTTTCTCCATTAATAATAACTAATAGGTGTAATTTATCCAGCGATTCTCACAACTTGGTGGGCCGTTAGGCTCCAAACACAATCAATCAATATACATATATGTATATGAAGTAACTTTGTTTTAAATATACATTATGCCTATACATGAATCATGGGACTCACATAACAATTCATTTGAACATGTTTTTGACATTAAAAGAGTAATCTACATGCAAGAATGTGTACATTGTAATAATCGTAAGTTTCTAAGAAATGGCTGACCGGCCTTGTACATAAAAATGTGCGCAGTGTGGTTGGCGTACTCTTTCTCTCTTTACTCTTCCCTTATCACTTTCATGATGGCACATTAACAAAAAGTTGACTTTTTGGTTGGATAACATTCTCCAGTGCATTGCATGTTGTGCCATCAGTGAACACTGTGACACATTTCCTCTTTTCATCAAGAAAAACATATAATCAAGTAGTAGTACAAGTTTGAATTCTGGAAGAGAGGTACAGGAGAAAAGTATCATTATTAGCGGATGAAGCGGAAATTGTGAAGTTATTTATTCAAAAGTGATTTGGAATCTATATCTCTGGACACGTGGTATCAATGTCAATCAATCCATTAATTTATTAGGATGTTTGTTGGTGAACTCAATTTGTGCAGCCTTTTGCTCCATACGCTGTAACAATCTTGGCAAAATAAATTATTCTTTGAAAGTAATTTCTTCAATTTTTTGTCGGCATCATAGACTACAGTCTACTTTAGTTTATGTGTCAACATGGATGCAAATACTCTTACTACGGAAATGTTTGTTAAACATGAAGTCATTTCATCAAAACGCGATTAATTATTATTATCAGGTCATCCCAGCACATTATCAACTTTTGTAATGTTGTTTTTCGTCACGAAAAAAAAACTTTTTTACTGTGCGTGCAACAGTGCAGAATCATTTCGTGGTCATTTAAGAGGAATTATGTACAAATAACTGGTAACATATAAGAGTCTACTATGGATTCATCTTGAAATTGTGATGATATGATGATAGAGGAGAGGATTTTGAATTACAGTCTATCAACTGTCACGTGCAAATAGAATTGTTTACTCTCCACAAAAACAAATTTACAAGCTGCATGATCTAAGAACAATTATCCATGTAGCTAATTTAATGGTTTTCATTCTGTGGAAATTATCGGATTACAACGACTGCACATCTCATGAGGTAAATTTATACAATTTTTATTGTTTTCGGGCAGGAAAATTGATATCTGCTTTTCTTCCTTGTGTGTATTTTAGGCTTACCTGCTGAATTTTTTATAATTATTTGTTTACTATTGATCTAGGCACATTAACTCTGACAAAAATGAATGAAAAGAAAATTAACAATGTTAAGCAAATAAGTATATGGCTGCGAGTATTTTTGCGATTTAGTTTTTCGATATCGTGGTACAGCGAAAAAACCAAACTTTATTATGTTGGAAATTGTCCAAGGAAGACAAGAGCAGATAAGAGTATGGACAGTTATCGATTGGGCATAATATTTGCATTCTATTGGAGAATATATACTAAGGCATGAAATAACTTGCGATGGATGTACATACTCTAACGCTACACATTTCTATTATGTGTAAAAGCGTTTTTAATGATTATCTATTTATCCAGTTCCAAACCACCCGTTGTTTTTTCGTACCAGCACAATAGAACCTTTGAATACTTGTACTAGCTTTACTTTGTCAGAAATAGCACCTTTACGGGCTGCTACACGAGTGTTTCGAAGCATGAAACTCCTTCCAATTTTGACACAACTTGTCAGGAAAAAACAAATAAATTGAAAATATCATTCTCTATAAGTGCTCATAAACTACACGTGTTATTATGATGGTAGGTAGGTAGTAGGATATCGATAGTAGGTACATCGTCATTTGATGTACAGGTACTAGCGAGTACCTATGACTCATCTTTAAATACGTGTATGTAGTAGTATGCAGATGCATTATTTTTTATTCTAAAATTTTGTACTGGAGATTACTTTCATTTCACTGTTTCTCACGTCGTATTACTGTACTACTTTTGAAAAAAAAACTTTTACCTCCAAGCAAGAAATTCAGCCGGAAACGAGTATGGAAATGCGACAGGGTAATAAATAGTTCATCGAATTCAAATGCTAAGGAAAAAAAACTAGAGACGAACAGAAATATATAACCATAAGGAAAACAGAAATAATGTTTGTCTGCCGCATCACTTCTATGTTGATAACCCCAGATCTGAATAAAGTCATAAATACATACACAATACAAAAGTTTACTCTGTGGCAGGTGACTATAGAGCTGCGACAGATCGTTCGATACCAAAATTCCTCCAGGTTAACCTCTCCACTTTCCCGTGCTGTACATATTCATTTATTGTGATGGAATCTCACATTTATAGCCCATTTCTGTAACAAAAAAGTCCCAAATAAAATAGTATACAACAGAATATTTTTTTCCTAATTTTTTGCACATTTATCCTTAACACTATAAATACTAAACCTAAATAATTATATACATTTGCACAAAAACAATTCATTATGATGGCAATGTACGAATACTATATATGGTTTTTACTTATCAGAAAAAAAGTAGCAGAGGTTACTTTATTATTTGTATTTAAGGCAAGGCTCGCGGAAACTGATGCGAAACTGGAGTAAATAAACAAAAAAAAACAAAACAGAAAATAATACCTGGCAAGAAAAGAATGCCGAAGGTGAAAGAGTATGGATTAAATGTTTGCTTTGGATTAATCGGGAAAGTACTTTCTCCTACAGTAATAGCAAACATGAAGTGCTCTTGGTAAAAAAAAGAGAGCATAATATTACATTAGACTTGGCATATAAGCTGACATGCGACATGATTATGTGTACGGCAACGCAATGAAATTCACGTAGTCGTCATATTGTAATCGCAATATAAAATCGCTAGCGTAGTCAGACGAACTGACGATAACTGACTGGGAAAGTTGCATGCAAAAACCGAATTGCATTTTTTTCTCTTTTTTTTCAACGTTTTCTGAATAATACAATATAGCAGCAACAGTCACCCTTTTAATAAACAAAAGCTACGTACACACAAAAACACATGGGGTTTGTAGCTGGATGGAACTGTGTACCTCCTCTGCTATTGTCGTAAAATGGTTTCTTTATTTTTGCCCCATCATCAACACTTTAATGCTGAAACATGGATGTATGAGAAAATATATTAATATTTAAACGCTGGAGCTCGTTCGTGTAACTCGCTTCATTTGGCATCCATCAGTCAGTGCTTTCTCTGAGAAGTAGTAGTGAGCGTAATATTTTGGCAGTAAAATTGTAGACTGAACTTCATATTCACAATCAATGTCAAATTGTGACATAGCAGTTAATTATTCATAATCAATTCTGACGCCTCGTTTGGCGAAATAATCGACTGTGTTCTCACTGCTGCTCTGTTTTATTCCGCCTTTTACAAAAACAATATTTTGTATTCTGCTCTGAATTCTTTCCGACTATCTGTATTATTCAGCAAATGTATATATTTTTGCATGAGCGGTTGCAGTAAAGTTAATTTTTGTACCGACCACCACCAGTTTAAATAACTGTTTGTTCATTTTATTTACCACTACAGTAGATTGTACAATGAGAGATTATAAAATGTAAACTGGAAGACTGTGTCTGTTTTTTTTCGGAACCAATCAAGTCGTGTGTGTGTTTCGATGTGCTACATACATGAAGCAATTCTAAATTAATGTCTTCCAACTTCCAAAATTATATTAATTTTGCATGCACATACCTATTATGCCTATGTAAATACTTTGGTTTATACATGAGCCAATAAGCGGATATATGTTTGTTGATATAAAATACCGCAAAAAGGCTATCCATAAAACTGTGCCTATACGTTTTGACAGTGAGAATTCTTAATAACTACGGCGTGAATTATTGATTTTGTGCAAAAACACTGTCAATTTGGTCACTATGCTTTTACTGCTGAACATAAATCGGTAAGAGGCTTTTGCTTACTCAACGTGAAGAATAGAGAGATATAATCCATTAGAATTAATTTACTTTGAGCTAGTTTATGTTGGAAATGGTAGAATGATGCACGCAGAGTCAGACAACGTCTTATATTCATGGATTCAATTGTCTTCGGATAGAGGGTTGTTTTTCTATGCATTATATTAAAGCGCACTTTATAGTTTATCGCACTCGGTAGGGCAAATACTAAACATTGAATTGTTATATCCATCCATTGTTATATGTATTATCATTATACACGCCCATACAAAGATAGACAGACAAGTTATACATAGTTTGAAGATAGTAGATAATCTATAACTAATTGTGTTGCTAATTTTGGTTTTATCAACAGCCGATCCTCCTCCAAATCAACCATGGAGCGGTACGAAAGACTAAGTAAAATCGGTGAGGGCTCCTATGGCGTAGTGTTCAAGTGTCGCAACCGCGAAACTGGTCAGTTGGTGGCGATTAAAAAATTCGTCGAGTCTGAAGACGATCCACTGATCAGGAAAATAGCTATGCGTGAGATTCGAATGCTGAAAAACCTGAAGCATCCTAACCTGATAAACCTCATTGAAGTATTTCGGAGGAAAAAAAGACTTCATTTAGTGTTCGAGTAAGAGCAAAATAATTTTTTTAAACACATTAATTATTATATATATTTAATGAAATAGGTGAAAACAGCAAATTATTATGGTTTCTTATTGTGTGTGCTAGATATTGTGACCATACTGTACTAAACGAGCTGGAAAAGTATCCCAAAGGTCTACCAGATCAATTGACCAAGCGAATAATTTGGCAAACTCTTCAAGCTCTCTCATATTGTCACGCAAATTCCTGTATACACCGAGACGTCAAGCCAGAGAATATATTGCTCACTAAAGATGGCGTTGTGAAAGTGTGCGACTTTGGATTTGCACGGATTTTAAGCCCAGGCGAAAACTACACTGATTACGTTGCAACAAGGTACGACCACCGTGACGTTATTACATACATACATTCCATCATATATATACATATTCACATACCTACGCTAGATAGACATTTTGAAAACGTGACGTACTTACATTACTATGATTTCTAAAATAAAACCTTGCATATTTTCTACATTTCTTTGAAGGTGGTACAGAGCACCCGAGTTATTGGTAGGTGACACGGCGTACGGAGCACCAGTTGACGTATTTGCAATAGGTATGTACCAATTAACAGCAGAATTGACAGGAAAAGCAAGCAATTTACTGATGCATACAGAACAAAAGACATTTATTTTTCATTACCGAAATGAAATTACATTTAATTTCCGACTTCCCTCCTCTGACATTGAAGAGTTTGAAAAAATAAAGAGGAACACCTATTCAAATGGATCAACCCTTTTCCCTCACTTGTCATCTAATGCCGCTGCCGCAATGGGAAATGGGGGTGGTGGCAGTGTTGGAGGGGGTGGGGGATCTGGAACTCCCGATTACACATCCCCATCCGTATCCAATGTAAAGACTAGTACGATTCCTAACGGATTTGGAAATTCAAGTAATGGCTATTTTCATAGGGACTCGAGAGACAGTTTCGACCACTTACCTACAATATGACAGAATGAAATGGGAGTCTACCGAGAGCTACAACCTCCAGTCACTAATAACAATTACTCAAAATCAAATATTAAACACGATATTGATAATGGTTCTGTTGCCAATAATAATTTCAATAGCAATCGACTATCCGTGTTACTTAAAAGTAGCCCACCTCTTGGTCTCTTTTATTCGACATATACGTACAATAAGCATAAACAGAAATGAATCTAGCTCGTCATCTCTAACGGCGTTTTATTTCACTTTCTACACGTAACTTTTTTATTGCCCGCCCTTCTTGAGTCCACATTTGCCTTATATTCTATCCTATCATAGTGGTAGTACTGCTGTTATTGGATTTTTAGAACACCCAGCAGATTTGAAACTTTTATACTATAAAATTAAGAAATTATTTACTGTGAGGTTTGCAGTGTTTGCACATAACAAAAAAACATCTACTAACAATGTTCGGTAAGAGTCCCATAAGTTTTCGAATATATACTATTCTGTCAGTCTAAACAAGTTGTTTGTAATAAAATGGCAACAAAACAAAAAACCAACCCTTTACCACCCCCTTATTGTTAAAATTGAAAACATGCTAATGTACCTATAATTAAATTGTGTAAAGCGTAAATGCTAACTAACATTGTGTGTGTTTTGTATACGACAAGTCCAAATGACGATTTTGCAGAAATTTCAAGTATTTCATAGATACCTACATATGTATGTATATAATGGTGTGCACTTCCGTTGTTGTACGCTCCACAACACGCTTTAACAAAAAAACCCAAAAATAAGAATTTGTCTCGACTACTTTATTACTTGAGGGAGTAGCCATTGTTGTAAATTTTCCTTCTAGTAGTGTTTCAAATCTTAATACAAAAATTCAACAATGTCTGTCGACTACATGCCGGTGTAAAATAAATGAAGTATTTTAAAACGAATTGAGGACAAAAATTGTTCGAATTGTTTTAAAATTTATTTATTACATCATATATTCTGTCGTTACTTCATGGGCATGATTTTATTTGAGGGTATGTAAGGTATTTCAATTTTGAATTTCAAGAAATAAACTTTCCATCAAAAATCATGTTACATTTTTTATCTAAATTTTCATTATACAGAAAAAAAGGTGGGAAAAGGAAGAGTGGTATATGTATATATTTTTTTAAATACCTATCTATTAATAACTCCCATTGTAAGCATGAGAAGGCATAACAAACATCAAGAAAAATGTCTGGGATTAAGAAGACCCTATAATTATTAATTTATTTTAATAAGATTAACTTTCAGTTAAATTTCAAGCTAGCAATAAATCATAAGAATTTAAATACACCCTTCCTACTGTATTCAATACATATTTTCGTCCAATTAAAAGAAGATTTCTATAAAACCCAACAAGCCATTTCTAAACTGAGGGGGAGAGAACAGATAGAAAGCAGTAAAGCGCATAGGTATAAAAATTTGCACAGGATTACACACACAATAGCAAAAAAATGTGAAACAATTTAACAAATGAAATCATTATTGCAGTTTTTTGTACAGCAAGCATGAATTTCGAACTTGTGAATGACTTAAACCGTTGATGATGCTACGTGCCGCAATTTGGCGAGATATTTAACACATTTTTTCAAAGTTGAAAAACATGACCTGTATTTTGCGTTTGAATAGTATATCATTATTAACTCGGCCACGATTTCATAAGAAAATGTGAAATCTGTATGTAAAGCAGTAGCCACGAGTGGGCACGAAACCAACACCAGACTTTTGACTTTTACCGTCAAGGTCAAATGTGAATTTTGGTCATGACATGATGATATAGAAAGAAGACAAACTAAAAATTATAGTTACAGTCTGGCATTATAATACTTAAAACTATAAACGTAAGAATTAAGTAATGGACCTCTGCATTATAGCCAACAAATTATGTTTTTCTCTTTTTGGATATTTTGAAAAGGAAACAAGTTCAAAAAAGAGCTTACATGAGCTTTTTGTTTTATGTAAAAATGCAGCAGCGTTGAAAGTTGGTGCGGTAAAATTGTCATTTTAATTCTGTATACAATGTTCCTAAAGCGTGAAAACGAGAGGCTTAGTCAATTAACTAAATTAAGCATTTGTCATGCCAAGAAGAGTATTGAAGAACGCACCTTGTAATTAAGTGAATAATTATTACTATAAACCACTTGTTTAAGTAAACGATCACTTTTACTTTTCCTGAACACTATTCTATTCTCAGCATTGTCAGTTAAAATATATCGTGTTATTAAAGCAGAAGACACACGACAAAGTCGCAAGTTAAGATCACGCATTAGAATACATAAATATTATTATGAAAGCGAGAAACCGCGCATAGGTTTAGATGAGGTGCATCTTCTTGTTGCAAGTTAACTGTTAAACATACCGCATAAAATTTGAATTGCATTCATTTTTATGGTGAATTGTGAATAGAACGGACATGAGACGGTGCCAAGCCCAAAATTGCAACAAAAAATTGACTACAGATTACATGCTGTATTTTATTTTATTTTAACTAGTGAAATCTCATCGTAAAATGGCCGAGTTTCACGTATACGACACGGCGCTGCAATGAGCGAAAATGAGTATTGTTTAATCTTTGTGAGATAACTCTAAAATTTGTCTGTCTATATATATATATTATGCAGTTATCTATACAGTTAGTACGTGAGCATTCATTATTATAAATGCCACGTATTTTTTTAATGCTTTAACGTTTT
>JAHZMT010004425.1:0-17508 GCA_027743785.1 Sinhomidia bicolor | reverse complement strand
TTGTGCTAATCCCTGAACATTATATACTCTGAATACTATTTGTTACCATCATCATTTTCGTTTTACAACCAATTTTCTGCTCTGAATAGTGAAAAAAACACGTTCAAGTGTAGCAAGCCAATATATATATATATGTATATGTATATAGACTACCTCAGTAGGAAGGAGAAAAACTCGGTGTGTTTGCTGAGTAATAATTACATTTGGCTTCTTCGTAATAGCAGGAACGTTCTTTCACAAGCGCTAATTTCACTATCAGGTTGTTTGTCAGAGAAATAAAAAGGAAAAAGTACAGAGATGAATAGGTTCTTGTTATTACACGAAGATTTGTAAACTTTCCCATCTTTATGATGCCCGACACATAAATACTAGGTATACATATATATATATTCCACAGCTGAAGTTGGACCAACAAAGAGAAGAGAGATACGTTCGCAGCCAAGAGATAATATGGAACTGTTCACAGGGAGAAGGCAAGAATAAAAAGGAAAAAAAGAAACCTGTGAGCCAACTGGACCGCTACATTATTATCTAGTCAGGTGTGTGTGCCATCAATTTCATGTGGTCTTTTGCTTCCCTCTTCTGCTACACATTTTCCATCTTCAGTTTTCACATCTTTTAAGCTAAAATCGGTTGGTTTTAGAAGAGAAGGCCCAAAATATCCTTCTTTTTTTGCACTTTCTTTCGCAACTCTCTACGCAAACAAACGAATAAGCTCATATTTGCTTGTCGAGTAGTAGTAGTAAGGCACGGCATCAACAGAAGAGATATTATTATTACAATAGTATCAGAAGGAGTTTCATATCAAAGGTGATATAAGCCCTTATACATACACCGCCGCTAAAGTGAAGTTTTTTTTCTAATACCATTCAGCCAGCGAAGAAAGCAGAGAAAGTAAAAGAAATGCCGTTATAAAGACCCGTCGTTGCATAATATTCTACTATATACGAAGAAAATGGCTGCCAAACAGAATTTTCGTCTTTTCATACATGCCAACCTACAAGAAGAAGACGCGCATCCGTCTAATTTTCGGGATATCACATATAGACATACAATATATTAGGTAAGCAAGTACTGTATATGGAAGGTTTTTAAAAAACAAAGCTGCTGAACTTAAGCCTTTCTCCTACTTCTCTTTAGCAAACCAGTTATTCCCTCTCTCTCTATACATGCTACTATCATACTACTACTTTATACAATATTACCACCACCTCCATATTTTAGATATATCACTAACCAACCAAAACGAAAAATAGGGGATGTGGGGTAAAAGGTATATTTGTAGTATGTGTATGTAATATCAAACGAGACCAAACCATCAGCGACACGGCTTTTAATTTTAGTCTCGTTTCAAACTCTCTTTTCTTGGAAGCTGCTGCTGCTGCTGCCACTACTACTACTACTCTTCGTTTACCATTGCATTCTGTTTGTTCATATTAGAAAACGGAAAAAGGAAAGTATAGATGTGTGGCTGTTGGATAGATCTCCCTCTTTCTTTCTCTCTCTCTCTCTCTTTCTAGAAGCTCTTTTAATATTTAACGAAGTCAAAGTGAAAGTAAGTGTGATATGAGAGCTGTGTGTGCTGCATCACAACAACATCGTGAGACTTCATTTTCTTCCCTCTGTAGTATGTACTACTATTTTTGATAATAATGTTTGTTGTATCCTTTCGCTGAGGGAGAGTAACCGTTTCCTTTTTAATATCATCATGCCAGTACCTTCTTCATTTTTACTATGTACTACCTTCAGTGAACATTGCATGTCACCATATGTATCAGAATGTATTGAGCACAAGAGACCTATATAAATGAGTTAAAGGTGAAAGAAGAAGAAAAAAACCTGTTAGCTTTTTGACTGTTGGCAGTTTATGTTGTGAGTATAGAGATGAGGAGGAAAAACTGAGGTCATTTTCCCTTGTTCCGTTTAAGCATATACTCAGCAGAGACCAAGAAGAAAAACAAGTAATTTTATTTACATCAGCACGCACTAGCGTAGCCAAAGCGGAGCCCTGCGGGGCAAGACTTATCCACTTGGCTTATGAGCATGTCTCTTTATATAATGCAAAAAATGAAAATCTGAAGAATGTAGCCAGTTTATTATTATTTAATTTAATTTGGTCAGCTTTTGATCAAGAATATTTAAAGCAAAACGGACTTGGGGAGCACAGTTGGCGAAAATTGAATTTGCTGGAGCAGTTTAGAAAATCTTTCAAAATTGGCTTAAATAGTAGAAATAGTGGTACTGATAAAGTATACCTTAGATATATCCTTTTATTGAATTTGATTAAAAATGAGAAAAATAAAAAGTTATCTTTTAAATGGCAAAGTTGCACACATACACATATAGTACTGAACAGTTAGTAGAGCGGACACAGAGTTTTGATTTTAAAAGAAAAAGATTGGGCAAAAAGTTTGTTTTATAAAACATTTTCATATATTTTATTTTCGTTTTTCAGACTTTGGAAAGGTATTGCAATCTTTTCCTCCCTGCCTACGCCCCTGTCATCAAAAAACTCGCAAGTGCATGTACCAAGGGTGTAAAAATGACAAACTATATTTAAGCTGCTGAACATCAACGAGTTCACAAATTGTGTTTTATGAACTTGTCGAATGTTCTTGAACCAATGTAATTGTTTCATGCAGTAATTGATCAATAAAAAAGGACAAGAAAACATGAATAGCTCTATATAAAACAAAATGTAATTTTAGACGACTGTAGATTGTATGGAAGATAATTAATTTAAAAGACTTTCAAGCGGGGTTCATATTTAGTTACTGTTGTCTATGTTGTTCGACTCAAAGATTTGATGAAAAGCCTGTCGTCAACAACGCGACAACGGAAGTCGTTATTTTCATGTTATTTGCAAACTTGTAAGTACTTATTGGGTTTGGTAAATCAAGCGTGGAAGCAATATTGCATTACTGCACCGTACCGTACGCGTACGTGCGTACATTTCTAAACCGCATTGTATTCATTAGAAACTATATTTACTAAGATTTGTACAAAAGTGGAAGAATTATTTTTTATTGAAGCAAATCTCATTATCTGGCATTTGGCCTGACATTTGTGTGGTAGCACCTTTTTGCAGAAATCTCTGATCTTAACACATCTTAATTTTTAATTAAATTCCTTGTAAGATAGGATTCTGTTAACGTGTTAAATTTTACTGTGTTCCACTTCCAATTATCTAGAAAAGTTAAAAATTAGATTGCAAGTCCAATTACCTTTATCATTTTAGACCTAAGAGGAGTCTACGTTTGAACTTATGAAAAAATTAAGAACGTAATCCATTTTATTGACTTTCCCTTTGAATACTTTGTTATTTTTTAACATATCTAACGTTTGGAATGTCTTATTTATGCTCGTTTGTAACTTTTTAATTGAAATTTGTAGTATTTGCCTTCTCTTTTTTAAAAATGTGTATCTGAGTATCTCAGACCTTTCTTATAAATGGCCAGTGTGTTAAACATAATTCCATGCACTTTGCAAAATATAGGTTAAAAAAGCACGAAAAGTGATTACAAGTTGTAATTCAATAATAACACCAAAATATTATCTTTTCAAATCATAAAAATTATGCAGTATGTTCTGACGCAAGCATGCCAAAAATTCATATAATGTATATATGGATAAAAGAAAAAAAGTCCATTATAAAACACTTAAAAGTAAACTACCTAAGCAATTGCGTTCAGTCTGAGAAAAACAATATTATAATAAGCTTCTTCTTTTGGATACATTACCAATCTTTTCTAACAGTTTTAAAAAACCCACATCTCATTGGTCTCTTTAAAGCATCGCAACTTGCAACAGAGAAGAACAAAAAACTTATTTCTAAAAATGATAAAGTTTAGCGAATAAAAATAGTAAAAAGAACTTTATGTAGGTATTACTTTTTAAAAAGCTGTATTCGAATTCCTAGAGGGAGATAAAAGATATGTACCTTCATGCTTTTAACAATTTTTTCCCCTTATTTTACTCTGCGTATGCCTCACCACCAGTCCTCCATCATCACAGACGTCATACGTCAGCCTCATCAGCAAAATGTGTGGAATAAATGAACATTATGTGGTGGTGGTATGTAAAAAAATACCAAAAAAATTATATTGTTGCCAGATATATTTTTTTCTTGTTAGTTAGTACATCAACATCCATCGCCATTCTCAAGTCTTTTCCATTAATAAATTCCCAAAAGGATTAGCTAACACATTTCACTCCCTGTGCAACATATTGTACATGTACACCCAATGTATACTCAACAATACAAAGTTTGCTTAAAAGTGAAAACTTGTACGTAAAGTAAGCAAACTTTTTATTCTTGTACTTTCTTTGTTTTCGCTTGTTTACTTGGTAAGACCCAATTTTGATGTAGATCTTTATAGTTTTCTTTCTTCTCTATTTTTATACCCGCTAAACTTCTTATATATGGCATGAGGGAAAAGGGAGGAAAGTACACGATCCCTCCTTGTCGTTCTCTTTTTTCCATTTCTGGAACTGCTTGCTTGCTAGCTTGAGAAGAATGTTGTGAAGCGTGGGGTCAGCTTAAACAATTTTTTTACTTGCATGTGAATGAATGAATGTGAGTGACGATAGAATCTCTATTTTTATGCGCCGCTATGACTTGTTTTCATATTGCAAGTATTAGCAGTTAAAAGTTAGCGCAACTCTACTACTAGCTTTCACTCTACTTTTACTTTTCAACTTGAACATTGGTTTATTTGAGTGTGTGTATTTATGTACAAGTTTATTCTTTTTTTCTGTTTACGAGAGCATGCGCAAATGCTTACGTTTTTGATATTATATCCTACAGCAAGTATTGTTGTACATTTTTATTGTTTCACTGAAATTTAGGCAAGTATGCAAATAGACGACAACAGATACACATTTTTACCCAAGTTTACTTTTTAAACGGGATATAAAATGGTTATATGCAATTATGTATTTACTGTATGTATGCCTTTCCCGTTTTAAGAATGTAACGCATATTGACATAGAGCATGCACCTGATAAATATTCAAATGATGTTGTGTTTGAAAAGAAACTGTTGTGACCACAAAAGTAAATCGAACCGCAAATGCGTGGCTATTGTTCGTCACAACAACACTTTCCGCGTTGGTTTAATCCAACAAAGTTTGTATAATATGAGGGCCATCATTCAACTACCCGATGGAGGTGTAACGAAAGCAAGAGCAACAGTTGACTCCATGTTTCTCTATCTATTCTGACGTTATATTATATAGGCAGCGTATTTACTTACAAACTTACAAAGAATACTTAGTATAAAAAGTACATTCTTACCTCTTGTCTGTTGAAGGACCGTTATATACCAACCAGCACAACAACTTGTCTAAACGCTGAGAACCGCTACTTTCCGGGAGAAGAGTAAGAAGAAAAGCAGGAATCCGGGAACGGATGTAACTAATTTTTCAAGCAAATTAAGTGGCATGTAGTAGCCCACATAATTCATGGCTTCGTCAGTTTAATCATAAAAGAGAAATGAAGGGAAAGAAAGCGGCAAGAAGGGTGGTGTAAAAAAGATGAAATATATTTACATATATACGTGTATGGATATATATAGTTCTTGTTGTTTGTATTCCACAATTCTTCTTACACACTATTTTTTTCTCTTGTCGTTTCTTTTGATTCTGTTGTAGCAAACTAGTTGTAGTAGTAGTAGTGGTGAGTGAGTCGATAGCACAATGTAAGCATTGAGACAGAAATAATCAGATCTGCAAGAAAAAGAGTTAGCACGCTGCAGGCGAGATAGTGGAAGAGAGCACACACAAGTTGAGTGAAAGAGGAGAAAGCATAGACTAACAGCAGAGCATGATGAAACTCCCGTTAATATTATACTTATGTACTACACACACTCTTTCTCTCTGCCACTGGCTTAGTGAGAGAGTACACGTTGCGGAAAAGCAATAATATTAGTAACTTTAGTTTATATAATGCATATGTATGTATGCACATATTATTATTCCATCCTTCTGTTCGCATCATTCCGTTATTGAGTTGCCTTTAGAAGAGTTGCAGTGCAGCAGCAGCAACGGTGCCTTCTCGGTGCCGTTGTTGCGGTATTGCATTTGAAAGAAAGCACTCTCAACTCCTTCTTTTTCTTGTTCTTTATGAGAGTAGTGTAAAGTTATAAAGTTATATCATAATGTATATGTAATTATTACCAGGGAAGGAGCAAGAAAAAAGCTACTGCTACCACTGCCACCAGCACACCACCGATTGAGAGTCGTTTAGAAAGTTATTGTGAAGAAAGTAAGGTTGTGGACCAGGCCGGACCCTGCACACTGATTCCGGCATGGCTTTAATGGGGTGAAAGTTATGTGTGCACGTATACCTTCTACCTCTTTCTCTGTTTGAGATGTATACGACAACGGCACCATTAAATTATATTTGGCGAATGCAAAATCAGTTTTCCTTTCGGTTTAAGAAAACTATGAACGGAGCAGCAAGAGGCTGTGGTAAAAAAACGAATCGTGTATTTAATAGCTGACATAAATGCTAGTAGCTGCAAGTAGGGGTATAAAGTTTTTGGTTCCCTTCTATACTAAATTGCAACGGGCCTTTTAAAAGCATTCACAATTCACATTCACGTACAACTGTGCAACTCAACAAAAAGAATATCTATATAAAGAGAAGAATGTGGAACCGAAGAAAAAAGGTACTTGATGCAGTCTTGAAATCTGGATCTGGTGAAACCCTTTTCCAGTGTTTAGAATACATCATACGCCTTGCAATGCACCCATACACTCATATATAAATTTTTCAACCATACAGGAATAAAAAAAACAAGGATCAAACTATAGAATAGTAGCGAAAGCTAAAATAATATTACAAAATTGCAATAAATGCTTATTAAAGTCAAGACTTGAATGTGCTTGAAACTTGTTGATGATTGAATACAATACCAAAACTTTTAGTGATAAAATCTTTGATCTTTGATCACTTTGATCACTTCAAAGACATTTTAATTGATGCATTGATACATGCCACATTAGTAGATTTAAAAACTCCAATTTACCGTAAAAACTAAACAGTTTCCGAGATATCATGCTCATGGACCAACATTCAGACGCGCTTTTTGTAAAGTTACTGAACATTATTTGTACACAATTTAGAATCCTATATAATGTAATGGGGTTTTTAGCAATGTCGTATGTCATTTAACGCTGAAATTTACAATATTTAAGCTAAAGGGAATACTGGACATTTTAAATAAAACAGAATATGCTGTCTAATGGATTACTAAATGTTTTGCCGTCCTTAACCTACATCTGCATATAAATCTCAAAGTTTCAATTTCAGCTGTCTACTAAATAGTGAAGACAAAGGGAATCTTTTACCATATTCTGCCAATAGAACAAGCTTGGTCGAGGTATGACATTAAGATCATCATCATATTAGTGTAGAGAACAGAGGCGCAATTACTTATTAATTTCCGAATTTTTTATTGCGGATTTCCAGTATATACGGACATTCGAACATTCTCATGAAGCAGCACAATCAGCTTTTACTACTTAATAAATGATTCTGCTTGAAGCTATATTTTGCTTTGCTTGTTTCCCTTTTCGATAAACGTGCTTTTTCGTATCTGTCTGTACTGTACGCATACCTACGCGCTGCTTCACTGAGTTTCTATTTAAAGGCTGTGACAAAAACAGAAGACGGAAAGGAAATGCGGAGTTTTGGAAGGAGTAAACAAATGGAAAGTTATGCATTAATGTATTTATCATTGTTTGCCTCAAACTAAACCTTGTTTCTTGTTGCGTGCTTTTGTTTAAATCTAGACACTGAGCTAATATATTGCATTAAATAATAGGGAAAATAAGTAGGCATGTATGAGGTATAAGAATCAAAAATAATATTTTCATATTTTAATGAAACACAAGATGTGGGGCAAACGCGCACTTTTCCAGTCAGTCGAAAAGCGTAAACTGTCCACAAGCTATGGTGGCAAGTATTCATATGACAAAAAACAGAAGATTTTTTATAACCCTTACAAAATGTTGACACATGAGGCGAAAAGGCTTATGCAATTCTTCCACACACATTTGTCAGAAACAGCTTGTTGAAATGAATGGAGTAAAAAATAATGCACGTTTTTGTTTAAAGCAATAACGTGTTATTAGAAAATGTACATTGTGGTAGCTACCTATTTTACCACACTGCTTGTATGAAAATGTAAATATATACATACACGCCTTCGATCGATAGAAAGAAAAAAGAAAAAGAGCAAAACTTTAGAAATAAGGAATGCAACAGTACGCACTAGGTTTCTCACAAAAGTCTGTTAACATAATTTATACGAATGTTTATGTGCGTCCGTCCGTCCGTAGTTTAAAAAAAACCTTTGAACCTTTTCAAATTTTCTGGTTTTAGAACCATCATGAGTCATCAGTTATAACCAGTTAGGAGAGATGCTCTAGAGTTTGAAAAAAAATTGCTGCGTGAAAATGGGGAAACCTCACATTGTTAACCTGAAAGGTCATATACCTACAATAAGACTGTTAGTAGATGTAAGAAAGAAGGAAAAATAAAAAAACTGTTAGTTTAATAAACGGTAATTCAGGTAGTGGTACTTAATTAATTAATTAACAATTCATATTTTATAGTATAGTAATAATTGTAATAGTAATAATTTAATGACAATCAAAAGGTAATAATGAAATTCGGTTTCCCTTTCACTGCTTTACTACTTCATATATTATATTTAAATATGTTTAAAATGTTCGGTTTATTAATTATTTATTATCATTTTCAATAATTTTTTACAACCTTTATAACTAATTCTGCTTGTTAAAAAAATTCTTTACTTTGAGTTTAAAATACCCATAGGACGCAATTTATGAACATGCGACATATGTATATGCAATTGCTCAATGTATAGAAATTCCTCAGACCTCAAAATATATTATTTTTTCCTTAATCTCCATACCTAGATATTTTATTCATAACACAAGATTCCATATCATGCGAGCTGGGTTTTTTCTTTACTTTGTCTCTTCTAGTGAAGATAAACAACGCCTACTTACTTGCCAAAATGGAATATTTTTTCTTCTCCAGCTCCACCGGCGAAAAAAAAATATGAAATGCGAATATGCTGTTGATGTCTGTAGTAGGCATGTACATAATAATAACAATAATAATATGCAGTATAGTAGAGTAAGCAACAGAGGTATGTTTACTTTTACCCCGTGCCCGTGTATGAGCATCTGAAACAATACATGCTCAGTTTTTTGTTCTATTTTGTATGTATTTATTTGTCCAACAAAACGTAAGAATCTACGTAATAGAATTTTCACCAACCAGTAAAAAAATGAACAAAAACTGTCACACTGAATAAGGGAGAAAACAGAATTTGTTGAGTACAAACAAGGAGAAAAAACATGTATTTGACAAGCATGTAATGATGTAATACAAACGAAATATACATAGGTACAGTTGATTTCAGTATGTAGCCGTGTCCTTGCTACTTTCACTAAACTAATGTGAGAACTACACAGTGTGGAGTCTTTTCATCCTCCACTGATGTTGTTGAAATGTCTCCATTTATCTCAATACAGTATATAAATTACGTCATTTATTGTGTCCTTCTGGTACTCTACCTTTCTGTACATCTATCAACTATTGTTGTATTGCATACGTTCAACTTGACCGTGTTAACACTTTTTTTCCAAAGATACATTATTGGCTATATTGGCTCGCTCCATGCTCCTTTATTTACCTGAACAGACGATAACTTTTTAGTGAGCTTGCTTCACTAGCTAAATCTCTGTAACGGAGTGTGCCTACTAAATAAAGCATATGCAACTGACACAAGATTCCATTTTTTCTTGCTTTCTTTGTCAGATTTATCTGAAAAGTTGGTGAATGAAACGCAGCAATATACAACAACTAGGTATAAATTGTACAAAATATATATGCGCTATATTAATACACAAATCGCAACTATACGATAACGACATCAACTCATAATAACTACATTATCATCATGTTGTATATATAGATACATATATAGATACATATATGTGTACGTTAGCTAACCTAATATACACTTGGCAAAGTTTTATTTTGGAAGGTTGACTGAAACTAGTAGAAAAACTTCACTAACAACTCAACCAAGATCGGTTTCACTTGCTCCTTCTTGTCTTTCCTTCCGGAGCGGAAAAAATATCCATCAAAAGAAAGCCGAGTAACTCACTTCAGTTCGTCTTACACTGTAAGAAAACGTTCACATAAGCCACCTACTTACTTTCATGGATGCTGCTGCTAGTTGGTAACTAGGTTGTGTGTGCGAGGATATATATACCCTGTACGTTCGTTCGGTTGGAGTTTTCCATTGTTTGAAAAGGATTTTTTGTCGGTAAACTCTATTGTATCTTATAAAAAATCATTTCTTTATGGGATGAGCTTGTCTGAGAAAACCTATCTGCACTTTTAGCGTGTGACGACAATAGCAGATAGGATCCAATATTCCAAGATAGTGAAGTTCCTTGTACTTTTACAAGAACACGACCAAAATATTTAATATGTGTAGTTTGAGAAAAAGAAGCCACCTTCACTCCACCTTTATTACCTTGCTTCATGGTATTTTTCAGCTTTATCATCACGCTTTCTTTCTACTACTAATATTTTACATTTTATACCACCAAAAAATAAACAAGAATTTGCTTAGCTATGTATATGTACATATCATGATCAGAACAGAAGATGCGAGTATCATGCGTTTTTTTGGTTTGTGTACTTCTTTTAAATTTTACATACATGCTCGCGTTGGTTAGAGAAAGTACATAAATTTTATTTTTGTTGAGTTCGTACTCCATTATGACAGGCATAGACAATAGGTTTGTTTTACCGATATGGATGTGTGTATATGTACGCTTGTATATCTCGTCAAAATTACTAAAATATGTATACTGTCAAGTATAAATGTTTCATCAGTTTCCCATCCCACGCTGTTACATTAAAGAAAAAAAGTATTAGAAAGGAAAAAAAATAAGATGCACAGCTGAAATATTGCAGGTGAATGGCGCACTTTTCTAGTATGCCTATTTTCAAAGCAGAACTCTCTAGTGGCATGAAATAAAATCGTCTTCAATTGGTGTTTTTAGGTGTAAAAAGTACGTATTTTTGTTTAATGGAAACGAAAGGTGATGTAGATAAATATAGCAACTGCCAAAATAGAATTTCATCCGTTCTTTTGTCAGTAGGTTTCGATTCAAAATATTATGAACCAGCTATTCCCCCATTAACTGGTTAAAATCCCACAAAATGCTGAACTACAATTTCATTTGCTCAATTAAAGTTTTATCAGCATTATGAAACTATATGCAACAGAAAGTTACTATTTACTTTATGATGTTTTTGCCAAATTAATAAATCAAATAAAAGATTGGCACTGAAATCTGAGCACTCATTCATTCTGTGTCAATAAAATATACAGTGATAGTGATAGATCATAGTGTATCAATTAACACTTCATCCTCATGGACACATTTCCCCAAGATCTTCAGGGCTAAAACCCTCACTTGACATGACACTTACCAGCTTCCAATTCCAATAATAAGCAAAAATTTCATTACTATACTATACTTACTACTTACCCTTCAGTGACAAAAGTATATTTAAACCATTGGTCTATTTAGACCAAGGATGTGAAAAGAATAACATTTATTCAATATCATCGATTTAGACTTGAAATAATATATTTTAATAAGTCGCAAAAACATTTGTGCAGAGTTTCCAGTTTACTTACTTTTTCTCTGTGAAATCCTTTACTCCAGCTAGTGCAGGCTACCAGAACTATTTTCTACACTATGGAATATGCAAAGGAGAAGGTAAGCCGATTTTGTATATTATGAGTTGGTAGTAACGACCACAGCACAGAGAAAGTGCTGTGTATGCATAACAATCACACAAAGATATATTATACAGCTTCTAACAAAAATAATAATAATGCCAATGAATGCATTTTTGAATTGTATAGGTTGACATAGAACGTTCCGTTTATAACTGGACCATTCCAAACTTTAGTAACTTGTTTCAAGTACTAAACCAAAGGAAACATACCGCGCATACGGGTCGTCGAAATGGTAAAGAGAAGCGTGTCGATTGCTCTGATCTAGAGCTTGTTTCCGACAAATTTATACGTGGACAACTAGTTCATAGGACATCTATATGGTAGTGCAAAATTACAACGAGTAGTGATATTGTACATATGAAAAATGCAACAGGCAGTAATATAAATAACTAATGAAAAGGACGAACATTTTATACCTGACATCATTTCATATTATAATTACTATTTGTCCCCTGCTTACATATTTGCAGGCAACTAGAACTCCGTAGAAGTGGAACTTACTTATGTGTCGGTCTTTCATGTTTGGAATGTGTCCATGAAAATTGCAACGAAGTCTGGACAAGGTTTGACATCGATGTTGTTGACTTTTCAGGAGAGGTTCGTCATTCTCAAGGAAGTGGAACGCATTTTTGTAAGTCTAACATAAAAAGTAGTGCAAAATGTAATCAATTTTACAAACACGTAGAATCAACCTATAGTCCTACACCTATTTCAGTATACAATATTTGCTAACATTCATTTCCAATAAATATTACAGGTAGCGACAACCTAACCAAATTTACACCCCTGTCAAAAATCGGAAATAAAAGTGAAGGACGACCAAATGTCCGGTGTAGTTTTTGGGAAACGGACGCAATTTCAATACGTGACTTAACAAAAAATTGGAACAAACTTGTTTCAACAAACGCTCTCAAGCTGCGACTACGTCTTTATGTTTATCGAGATAAGCCTTTTGATGAAGCTAGCCATCTTGCTGAGTACCACGAACCAGTATTGCTTTGCTACACGGACAGTAGTAAAAATGCATACGGTAATCCCTTTCTGTTAGCCGTGAAAAAAGCATGGGAATCCGGGGAAGATGCAGATATTATCTTTGAAATTGAAGGAGAGAAAATAAATGCCCACAAGTTTGTCGTATCAGGTAATTAAATTGCTAATCATACTTAGCTTAAAGAGATATATATAAGTTGTTATGTTATTTTGGCATAATTTTGGATTTTTTATTGGATGTTCATTTACGCAGTTCAAAGTTCAGTTCTAAAGAAAATGACAGAGGAAGCACATATTGAAATCAAAGATACTCCTTTGCCAATATTTCGGCAACTTTTGAAATATATGTATACGCAAGATGCAGGGGAATTAAAAGACAGCAAAGATATAGAATACATTACAAGGGTTCTGGACGCCTGTAACCTGTATAGGATTCCTTCTTTGGCTAGAATTTGCTTTGTTAGATTGCTACTCAACATGAATGTGGAAAACTTTGCAGACATTGCATTTGCTGTTTATTCACGCGTTACGTCAGACGAACAGTCTTTTTTCAAAACTGAAGTGAAACTGTTTCTCATGGAGTAAGCCCAAGCGCAGATTGTCATTTTAAAAATTTGTTACAGCATTCTTTTGTTACCTTGCTCGCTTCTGACAATATCAAATTAGCCTCCATTTATTTATTAATACATTAATGTCCATGGTCCATAATTTTATTGTAATGCCATTTTTAATATGAATAGAAATCAAAAGGAACTTCAGAAATCCGAGATATTCCAAACAAAATGCAAGGAAAATGCTGATCTTTTTCTACAACTTTGCTTTCAACCAATTCCGTTATATAAGAACTCCTAATTTTTCAATTAACCGCAGTAAGTACAAAGTAATTAACCATTAGTTTAGTTGCTGTTTTGACATAGACAAGTTTGTCTTATTTGATATTTTGATATATATTTGAGTTTGATATTTTGTTTCAGTCAGACAAAAGAACATGCTCATTTATAGTATCTTGTTTCCAAAAGTTTAGATGACAATTGCCATTCAATCTGTTGCTTACAGGCAATCGTATATAATGTCTATATATGTTTTCACATAAAAAATGGAATGTGAATGAGAATATAAAAATATTTACTGGGCATTTTCTCAGGTCTTGGTGATCCAAATAAAGTAATGGACTATTTTCAACGTTTAAAGTAAAATGAAAACTTTTTTCTTCAATGTTGATGCAATAAAATAAATATGAGTTTACGTATTACCTACTTTTTGGTTGCACATGACGTGGATCATGTTAAAATAATTACTAAACATTATTATCAGCCTCGGTTGGTGGAAACAGCATACCTAATACCTATATGATATGACTAGCCGCAACAAAATAATATTTTATGTATTAAAATTCGCATCCAATCGTAGGTGTTGTATTTTTTTGCTCTACTCTGCACTTTGTACTTATTCTATAAAATATAGTTGAAACATTTCTAGAGATGTTATTTAACCACCACAAACATTGTGTTTTTGCTCTTTGTGACCTCTCTTACCACACCTATTTGATTCCTATGATTTGTAGCATTTAATAAATTTATTTATTTGTCTGTTCATTATTATTAGATGGCTTGTTTTTTACACTCTAAAAAATACATAACCGACAATTTTTCTTATTCCAGCAGAGAGCATATAGTGATTCTCAGATTCAGTGTTGTTGTTAGCTCACTCTATATTATTATATTACTGTTTCATTTTCATGTTACTTTGCCACTATGAAAAATGTACGTTGAAAATGTTACTGCATACATGATGACTTGCTCTATAGGTACTTACTTTTCATTACATTACGATTACGACTATATGTCTGTGGAAGAAAAAATCATGAAAATTCAGTCAGACCAGACGCACATTATGCAAGCAGATGGCAGACGAGAAAAATGAAGATGAGTAGCGCTAGGATAATATTATTGCGTACATTCCTAACCTTAACAAGAGTCAATCAACGAATCAACAATATTCTCAAAGTGTCGACTCCCTCCTTTCTTTCCATGCATCCGTAAATCTTCTTAATAACTACTACTCGCTAACCTTTTCTCCTCTCTTACAAATATTTACTACATCTTCTAAATTAAAAGAATCTTTCTGGATAACTTTTTTTCGGGAAAAAATGTATAAATGGTGCGTGAAATGAAACATTTACCACGAGTATACATGTTACAGAATTGGTGCGTATTCCGTTGCATACCTCTTCTGCTGAGCGTGTGTTTTGTACAGGTCCATAGTCCACACACACGATCAGATCTGTCTCTCAACCTCAGCACTCAGCCCAATGCTGTAATACGTGAATACAACATCCAAATCCAATGCAATGCAATACAACAAAAATAAAGATGTAAATGAGAAGAAACTAGCGAAGGAACGTTGAAAAGATGTCTTCTATCCTCTAGCGTAATCTAAACTGTGAGACTGAACTGAGGATAAAAAGGCGCAAAACCTTGGGTTGGCTGTTGGCTCAACTGTTGTTACGCTTTTGCATGCAGGTAGGTAGGTAGACAAAAAAAAACACATTGCTTCGTTCAGCAAAGCAACAGCATGTTATACAAACACTCTCTTCAGCACAGCACGGCAGGATACGAAACAAAAGACTGAAAATGCTTCTCTTTTGCTTTTACTCGAGAGGAAGAAGATAAAAAATCTAATCTGCCAGTGCAGTGGTTGGTTGGTTGGACATGGTCATGGGCGCTATTTACTTACTTCTCCTTTCCACTTTATTTTTTCAATTCACTCACATGCGTCCATTCATTCATCCTTCCGTGTTCGTATTTTGATATTTGCCTTAATTTGCCTATTATATTAGCTGTAAGTTGTGTGTGTACGTACGTACTGCAAGTAATAACAGATGTACGTAAAAGTAGGGACAATTAATGCATGCTAATGCACTATACTGCAACTGCATGCATACATGCTTGGTTTTAGTTTTTTTAAAAGCTTTTTACAACAAAATTTGCATTATTTTTTGCACAAGATAATTACGTGTATAAATACATACAAGACTTGTTAAAAGGAAGGAAAAACCATAATTTTCCGGATGGAAAGTCTTCCGAGAGTTCCAAATAATTAAAGGTTCAATCAATCAGCATTCCAAGTTCCAATCTAATGCCAATAGGCAAAACTAGACAGTAGACGTTTTACAGTACAACAATTACCAATTATTTAAGCGAGTTCTAGAATAATTTTAGAGTAAATAATCATCCAAATTTAATTTTGCTAAAGACTGTGAAAATAGGTTGAGTAACAAACAAAAACTTATTTGGTGCAAAGATAACTACAATCATTAAACTGCAACAAACAATCATAATTTGTTTACTACGTTTTTAGTAGTACTTAAAAAGAGTGAGTGAAATGTCACTGTAGGGGTAGGGAGACCACATACATGAATAATGAATCAGACAATGCGTAATTGACAAATTTTTATTAGCAACCGGTATTGCGAGTTTACCCGTCTTTCTTGAGGAAAGGTCAAATTGAAAGAGTTGTTGTAGAATTGATACAATGAGTACCGTCAGTAATAAGGAAAATCTTTCTAGTACTAGTGGCAAAGGTTCAAAAAACAAAGTAAAAAATAGAGAAAGTATCAACTCAAAACCGGAACCGGCGTTTGTGCCACCGGAAAGTTCGGATGAGTCGGATCAAGAGGCAGAGAGTAACCGTTCCTCCAACGATTCTGATGATGACTGCATGTTGCCCGTAATAAAAACCAAGCGAAGAAAAATTAAAAGCAATCAATCGGATCCGAGTATTACAGAATCGGACTACAGCAAAGAAACTCTCCCCGTTTCGCCTGCCCCATCGTCTTCCGATGAAGAGTAAGCAAAGCATTTAATCGTATGAATATTTATTGTTAATTAATTAGTAAAATCTTAATGAAAAAGCAAATTATGTTCTATTCATTAGATCAGATAGTGACGACTCTTCAGAATCACGGGAGGGGTCGGCAAGCCCTGATACCCCAGACAGACAATGGGAAATTGAAGAAATACTCAATTACGTTAAAGATGATTATGGTGAGATGTATTATGTTAAGTGGAAGGATTGGTCTGCAGATTTTAATACATGGGAGCCACCTACAAGTAAGCTATAATCATGGCATTCTACGTGTATATTCGTTTATCAAGGTACATATCTTGTAAATATGTTCAATGCATTTTTCCTCAGATTTGCTAAATTGTGAAGAAGAACTGTTGAGATTTTATCGAATGCGTAAGGAACTGTTGAGACAAGCCCTTGATGAGAGCGAATACATAGAATTGCCCAATGGTAAACGTCGGAGAAAAGGACCAAGTCTTCCTGATGTGCCTCCAGATCCGCGATCCTTTGATGTCAGAGTACAAGAATTTTTTGATGTTACTGGTTCTCTTGTTGACGCGGAGGTTTTCGTAAGAAAGTAACATCTCTTGTAGAGTTTGGCCAAACTTGTTTTTTTAATTTTAACGTTGGATTTTCATATTAAATTAATAATGCTTCAATCTTTTACAGAACGTTTATTTACAGTGGAAATCAAAGAAAATACGCGCAAAATCCCGGTGGCCCCTAACAAAAGTGAACAAGTATCTACAGGATGGAGTAGAGGGCAAGCTATCTAAAAGTGATATTAAAGCCTTAAAGGA
>JAHZMT010004424.1:0-11246 GCA_027743785.1 Sinhomidia bicolor | reverse complement strand
CAAATAATAATAGTATTCACAAGCTTTTACCCTACATTACTTGAGTTTTCTCCTT
Source organism: Sinhomidia bicolor (assembly GCA_027743785.1). Lineage (NCBI taxonomy): Eukaryota > Metazoa > Arthropoda > Collembola > Entomobryomorpha > Entomobryidae > Sinhomidia > Sinhomidia bicolor. The sequence continues at coordinate 11,191 of JAHZMT010004424.1, read as the reverse complement.
TTCATAGTCAGCGTAGCCAACGATAAAAAGAAAATACAAGGAATCTAAAGCCATCGGCATGCACCGTACAATGTAGTACAAATTTACAAGAAATAAAACGAAGAAAGTCCAACAATAACGATTTTTTTACTTTCGTGTCCCGTTGCGTATTGATGACCAAAATCAGCATACCATAGTTTCTTAACGATGCGATGCCCGACAATGTCTACATTCTGCTTGGAATTCGTTTGTCGTTATATGTAGTGCCAGTAAGTAGGTTATATTTTTTATATTTATCATTTATAATGTGAATTCTGGTAATAAAGTGAAAGTGGCAACTGGGAAGGTGAGCGGTTCCATATCCGTTGCACTCAGCTTTTCGACTTGTTACCTTTGTGCAATAAATTTTTTGGCATGAGAAAGGGAAATTCAAAGTGAAGAAGGTACGATTTTTTTGGTGCTTACTCTATGTGTACGTACTCTGCTACATTATTAAGCTACGTCTTGTTACTTTCTCTTTTTATTGCTAACGTATTCTAGGTAGGTACTCTTCTAGGTACTATTGACCGATCGCAAAGAACTACGCTACGCAGTACGCACACAAAGAGTTTTCTCTTTGCCAAACACACATTTTGTACACACGCATTGACCAAATCCATTGTGGAGTTTTATAGGAGACTTGACATGATTTACTATGTTACCCGTTTTATCTTTCTATTGTTGCTTTATGATAGAAGTAAAGAAAACAAGTTGAGTGAGATTTTAATAAGTCAATCTACAATGGCACTTTTTCCATTATTTTATTGAACTCTGTTCACACACGGCACAAGAGTACCTATGTACTATGTACTGAAACTGAATGAATCATTCTAGAGCTATGGTGCCGAGTACCGACTACCGACTATGGGCCATTTCTTGAGCATCATAATATACGACATATTATTATTAGACACATGCTTTGTTTGTATGTTGACATAAGAAGACACAATAAGTGGGCGAACGTAACATCATGAGCGTGGTTCCAGCATCGTTATCTATAATCGAAACGAGTGGGAAGGAAAGGAAGTAACATAAAAGCACTAACACATAAACTCAAACAGAGTATAAAATTCACTTCATAAATCATGAGGTCCCTGAAGTGCATGAAAGTGAAAGTATTGTGGTAATAAACCTTCTGCGCTTAATCTAATATACAAGCAAGCTGTACATTTTCTTCTTCGTATGAAATTGATTTTCTTATTAGTGAGGCTAAAAGATTGATTTGAATTTATGTACGACAAATTGTGTGCCCTTGATTTGAGATTAATTTGACAAATTCAAAAAAATCCATTATTTTTTTATTATATAACTAAATCTAGCGAATTCTGTTTAAAATTTAAAAGGTGGCAGAGGATTTGGAGAGTGGAGTTGCTCCATTCAAAGAAGATAACGTGCGTTTGCACAGAGAAAACAGTAAGCTACGTATTGCTTTAGCCAGGGCATTCGAAGAGGCGGAAGACAAAGCTAGAGGTATGTAGTGGAGTAGCAGTATAGCAGTTCTTTTTTAGCTTTTAAACTCACAGATTTTCTTCACAAACATCCATATTAATTTATTGTGTTGCCTATTGAAGATCCTACCTTGCGTTTGCGAGATTTGGAGGCAGAAAACAATGATCTTAAACTTCTAGTGGCTCAATTCACAGAGCGACTCAAAAGGGCTGAAGCAGACTCTTTAGAGAAAACAAAGCGTATTGTAAAACTTCAAGAAAAAGATTTGGGCTCTACCGTGTTGGTGAAAGGTATGTAGGTACAGATTTAAATAATTAAATTTGACTATGATTATGATTATCAACTTTAATTATTAGTTTTAAATTTTCATAGTATATTCTTTCTGAAGCTATTTTATTGCATATTTGGTGTTTATTTCAGGTGAAGCTGGGAGAAATCCAACACCAATGTCTTACCAGAAACCATCCATGGAAGTCGATAGCTTTGTTCATGACGCGTGCCCTCAATGCATTCGCTTAAGGAATTTTGTGGAGTATGGAAAGAAAACTGAACGAAACCCTAAGGCCATTGATTATATGAAGGTAGTATCTGAATAGTTTAATCTTTTCAAATACAGATGTACTATATGCTTTCTTCTATATTTAAATGTCTAAAATTTCTTAATTGTAAAGAGTAAAATTATTCCTACCTACGTTTTCGTACTGTGCGTAGTTATATTTTTTACCTTTGACTTAACAAATTTTAGTTGGCTGATAGCAGAATAGAAGCTCTGCAAATACAACTTCGAAGTTTCAAGAACCTAGAAAAAGAGCATTTGTCATTAATATCCTCATTGAAGAGTCGAGTTGATACGAGAGAATGTGAGATTGAAAAATTACGAGATCTTATAAAAATTCGTCCCGGAAGAGATAATAAAGTAAATGCTGCTTTACCATCGTGGAAAAACGAGAATTCTGATTTACTAACGGAACTTAAAAGTGCTGAGATGCAGTTGACAGTACTTCAACGGAGAAATATAGAACTTGAAGAAAAACTTAAAAAGTCAATATGTAAGTCAAAGTCAGAAAATTATGATTGTTGTTTTATATAGACTCGGTATGTCAGAACTGTACAGTACATGTGATAACTTACTTCCTTTTCCTTCATTTCATTACCAGTACAAGAACATCAAGATTATATGTTAGGAAAACCATCATCATTTTATAGTGAAGGTAATGTGGCTAGAATCTTTTTAGAAAAGGAACTGGATAAATATCCTTCACATGACAAAATGAGTCTCCTTGAAAAGTTGTATTATTTGGAGCGGCAACTATCTCACTGTTGCAAAGAAAAGGCAGTGCTTAAATTACAAATAGAAGAATGCAAACAAAATCATACATTTGAGTATGCAAGTAATCATCTCACTGTTTCAACAATAAAAAAGCAACAACAAAAACCTATGCACAAGTCAGGAATTTTTAAGGCATCCTCAACAATTTCACCTCATCGTTTGCGTGCTACAAAGCTCATTAGTCGTACAGATGCAGTTCGAAAAGTTTCAGGTCATATACGGAAAGACATTTCCATAAAACCTAGGATGCACGCTACTGGTAACAGGGGCGACCATCCAGAAAATGATGGAAATGAAAATGGACGACAATCGTCTGCTTCACTAACATCAGATAATGAAGATATTTCTGCTGAAAATGATAAATTTACGGTAAGTGAGGGTGAGCAATCAGCATCTGAAGTAGAATCCGTACCAGAGGACGAACCCGAGATGAGTTTAAGCCCAAATGCCCATTCCTCGAAAGGTCGAGTTCATGTTCACAAAACGAACAAAACAAGTATGATGTTGTACAGAACAACACGTAAGGAACCAACAGGGAAGACAGATGGCATCTTTGGGGAGAATTTGGTTAGGCGTGGTAGGAAAACAATCGGTTCCAATTTGGGTGCGGGTAAAGGACGCGTAAACCAGCAAACAAAGATAAGTGGCCAGTTATCTAAGCGTCCTGCTAAGAGAAATATGCAACAAAATCGTGAGTGTGAGTCACCCGTTTCAGCTGAATATTCAAATACTGATGTTGACGATGTGAACAGTGGTGACGAGAATTCGGAAAACTATGATGACAATGGAAACGTTACCATTGAACAGACAGGAGCCAATGGTAGCTTGCAAAAAGGTTGGAAACAGAGCTCCCAGTTTGGTCGCACCGTTCCTCCAAATGCTTCCACGGCGATGCATGGTCGAATACAAAAGAATTCCCAAAGCTTGAAATCTACTGCAGCAGACCCTTCCAAGAACTTTGAAAGGCCCGTTGGCCAAAGGACAGTTCCAACGCGTCTGGAAAATATTAAACCAAATTTGAACAGGAAAGGATCTGGTACTACTGTTCCTAAACAAGCATTACCTATAAGACCTCCAGGAAAGTTTCAAAAAGGAAATGTCTTCTCCAAAAGTCGATCTTCAAATAAGATAGCAACGCAAAAAACTAAAACAAAGGGACATTTTGAGCCTTTAGAAGGTACATGGAACTAATAATAAATACGCAATGTAGTAAATTATATGTTCTTGTAAGTAATTTATTTAGTTTGTACTTTTGTTGATCAATTATCAGTACACACCAATGTTGTACAGTTATTGAGGTGCTTTAAGTGTTCAGCAAATCGTTAAACCAAACTATAATTATTATCATGAAAAAGTTTAGATACATCTTTTCTTTTCATTTATTATATACCTTTATAATTAGTACTTTAGTACACACATTAATTACGTGTATTGCATGATATTACTTACTATTATAAGTATTATATAGTAAGTATATAAGCTCTTGTATTGTCTTCGACTTCGTCTTTATCTCTATCCTTAGTTGACAACTCGACATTGCATTAATTCCAATAAATATTAATCTTGCTGACGTGTTGAATTTCTCAAACTCTTAGATGTAGAAGAAGAGCAGGAAGATTTCGGAGAGTTAAGCGATGCAGAGTTCATTAATAATGGAAAAAGACATGCTGAAAATTTAGCCCAAACTTACGGGCCTCGTATGAACGCAGTTTCGGAACATCGTCGCGTGAAAGGTAGAAATTTACCAGCAGCAAAGGGCAACTACAATGCGAACGTAAACGCGACTAGGGGAGTAAAACCTCGAACGCAAGCTAGTTTCGCAGAACCGCAACCAAAGATAGTTCGTAATAAGGATACCAAAGCCAAAAGTACCCACTCAACGGGAAAAGGATCAATGTTGCATGGTAGAGAGGAAGAGGAGGCTCAAGATGACTCTGCCGCTGAGTATTACGACGACAGTGATGATGAATTTAATGATCCTTCCAATACACGTGCACATTTAGAATCTCAAGGTCAAAGCGATTCAAACTACAATGGTCGAATTGAAGACAATAACAGAAATGGTTCAGATGGAAATGTCACAAATTCAAATACTTCCAGGGGAAAATTACCCAAGAGGCACCATTCTAAGCAGCCCTCCAAAGAAAGATTTGATTCAAATTCTCAGCCGTCTCAATCTGCTGGTCGCTTACAGGGTAGAGCAGAGAATGATGGGGCTTCAAATCAGCATTACGCAGATGACTCAAAAATCGAAGAAGTCTTTCTGAACGCCAAAAACAATAATTTCGGTAAGAGTAACTCGTCTGCTCCCTCTAGCTCACAGAGGTCTGATTCTTTTGAAAAAAGATCACAAGGAATATCCAGAGAAGGAAGCAGAGATGGAAGTAGCAATAAAAAAGTGACTGACAAATATCGGGGAATATCAGCAGTGAAGGAGCCCTCGTTGTTGTCCATATCAGAGTTTGATAGAGATCTATCTGAAGACGACTATAGGAACTTTGGTAAGTACAATTCAGGGATTGTTTACTCATAAACTCTGTATGTAAGTAAGTTTAAACTCATCTCACTCAGCTTTTGTAAGAAAACTTTGTATTGATATAAAATTGGTTCACTTGATAAAGATTGGACGAGGTTATTGATGAGGAGATTGTTTGATTTCATATTTAAAACGTTCATTAAATTTTAAAATTACGCTTAAAAGTAAGATAATCGGTAACTTATTTCTAAAATCTTTATTTATAAAAAAATTTCTGAACCATTTAAAATGAAATCTTTGAATTCAGTAGCATTTGAAAAATTCAAATTTGAGATAAAATTTTAATACATCTAAAGTCATGTACTTACCTAAAAACAAAAGGTCTTGCTGGTTTTTTTGTTTTGAAAAACTGAATTTTCTGTATTTAAAGCTAATAAAATCGGTTATGTACTAAAAATTATATTAATTAAGGTGGTTTTCATAATTTTGAGCAGACAATCTTAATAATGAGACGACAGGACCTCATCGTAATACCAAGCCAGGTCAAAGGGGTAGCCCTTCTAAGCAGACAAAGACCGGTTCAAAGCACAAGATTGAAGAAAGCAATCCTTCAGATTCAATGAAAGCTGAAACTAAAGGGTCAAAAGAGCGCAATGCTATTACTCAACGTGGTGAAAGACATGCATCTCTATCTATGGAATCTATTAGCGAACGTAATCCTGTAGATCAGCTTATATCGAACGACCAAAGCGGTTTCGTTTCTGAACGCGAATTTACTCGAGGGAATCTAGATGCTCCAGGGAGTTCATTTGGAGAGATTACCAGTGGACCAGTTACTGCAGCTTCATACCCCCAAAGAATGGATGAGGATAAACATCCTCCACGGTCTGAAGAGCACACTAGTGCATCAGTTTCTAAAAATTCATATGGATCGCACTTAAGGAGTAAACAGCCACCAAAGTTAAGAGACCATACCAGTGAATCACTTGATAATAGTTCATACCCCCAGAAAAAGGTTTATGATAAACATCCGGACGGATTTGGAGAGAGGACCAGTGGGGAGATTGTTGCAGGTTCCTACGCCAGAAGAATGGATCATGATAGACTTTCGGAAGGGTTTGGAGATCGGGGTAGAGAAGCGGTAGCTGCAGGTTCCTACTCTCGGAGAACGGATAATGATAGACATTCAGAAGGGTTTGGAGGGCGGCCCAGTGAAGCGGTTGCTGCTGCAGGTTCTTACTCTCGAAGAATAGATGATGATAGACATTCTGAAGGGTTTGGAGAACGAACCAGTGGAGCGGTTGCTACAGGTTCCTACCCCCCGAGAGTGGATGGTGGTAGACACCCAGACGGGTTTGGACAACGGACTAACACAGCAACTTCTTATCCGCAGAGAATGGATGGTGATACATATGCAGCAGAATTCGGAAAGCGTTCCAGTGCAACTGCTACTGCACCATCATACTTACGAAGAAAAGATGATGATAGAAATCCATCAGAGTATACACGGAGAGAAACTTTCGATTCAAAGTTTACAGAGAACTCAAATATAGGTGACAGAAATACTAACATTAAGACAGTTTCTGATCGTGTTCGTGGAAAATTTCATGACATACAACGTACTGTCAAATCTGTTGGCGTAAACACCGAAAGTCATGTATCAAATACTTCTTGGATGGACAGTAGGGATGATTCTTTGGAAAAGAAATCATTGAAAGATAAAATTAGTTCTTTACAAATGAAATTGTATGCATTTTACTTGATTTGAATATTTATTTTATGTGATTTTTTGTAATTTCTAAGTACATTTACCAATTTATAAATTATTATCTAGAGACGAAGTTCGTGCGGAAAGCTCAGGTCATCAACTAAAAACATTTGAACTGCAAGGAGAATTGGAGCGAGCAAAACACATGTTGCAAGTGGAAAAGCAAGAACGCGATTTGGCAGTTGTTGAATTGAAGAGGTAAAATAATGTTCATCTACTGGAGTAAAATAAAATGGATATAAACAGATAGCTATCAAAGTACTACTAACGTGAATGATTTTTTTAAAATTTAGAGTACGAGAATTAAATAATGAATCTACGGCAAGAATGCTGATGAACTCTGCATTGGGTTCTGATGGATCGTTTCGCAGAGGTACAACTCCAATGGAAATGGAAAGGGAAATCGTCAATTTACGAACAGCACTAGCAAGTTTAGATCGGGACAAGGATGAAATGCGTGTAGAACTAGATATGAAAGATGAAGGTATGGCGCGATTGAGAGACGAAGCTTCCAAATATGTCGATGAGATCTCCCAACTAAAATTAAGATTGAAGAATGCAGAGCTTCAAATCAAGTAAGTTTCTAGCTTGTGTTCAAAAGGATTTCATAATATGAGGTTGATATATTTTTAATTTCACTATGTGTATTCAAAGGAGCATTTGCTCATATTTCATAAAAAAAAGTAAAACATGAGATATAACTTTGGACATTTTTGAAATTTCATTATAAGACTCGTTTTGCAAAAGTTACAGCGCTAAGCCTTTTTTTATCTACAACTAGTCATACGGGTGAATCTGCTAAGGAGCAATCCCGTGAAGTGGAATTTTTGAAAAAGCAACTGGAATCAAATCTTCGAGACTTAGAGAAAACGATCAGACAGCGAGATGATGCTTTGAAAGATTTGCACAGACTTTCTGCAGCGAATACCAAAGGTCAAATGGAAAGGAGAAGTGTAGAGTCAGAGTTGGAACTGAAGAGCAAAGAAGTCGATACTCTAAGGAAACAAGTTCAGCGCTATATTGATGAAGTTCGTCGAATCGAGGAATTGCTCTTTGACAAGGTAAAAATAATTATTGATTACAGCATTTCTTTGTAATTTGTAATCATCATAACATTAATGTTTGAAATTATCTGTGATAATGATTCTAACGAACTTTCTCCTTTGCTATTAACAGGAGGAAGAGTTGGACACACTTATTCAGCATTACAGAGCTTTAACCGTCGAAAATAACAATTTAGAAGCTCAGAGGACTAGTCTAGAAAAGGAGGCAAGTTCGATAAGAGAAGGTGTTCGGGAAGCTGTCGATCAAAATATCGGTTTCAAAGCACAAATGGCATCTCAAAATGCATTGATACAAAATTTAGAGAAAGGTAAGATACAAACAAGCAATTCCATTCAAGATCGGAAAAAAAGATTCACTCGTACGATCAACTAAAGAATTTATAATAATTATAAATATAAGGTTACACGGTAAATTATGTAGGTTAAGTTTATTCGCAGACAGCAAATCGAAGCTTATTGGAGCGTTTCTACCGTATAAATATGATGAAACGCTTCAAACGTGAAAATTGGTGTGTTATCGTCGTAATTTTGTAAATATCGTGTTTCTAGTGAGTTTCGATTTTTTGTCAAGAAAGAACCTTTTTGCTGCATAGAATATAAACAGATTTGACATCGTTTTTCTGCAATAGTATGAGTATATATATAAATTTTCTGATCTTTTCAGAATTATAATTTAATTACTATTGAGGAAAGGAAACTGTAGGTCGAACGCAGTTATCTAATTAAATGTAATACTCTGAATATCATTACAGAACTCGAAAGCCTAACTCAACAAATTTGCCAACTTGAAAACCAGGCAGAATCTAGATTAGAAAAAGAGAAAATGCTAGAAGCAGATGTTAAAGCATCGAAGGACCTTATTTACAGGCTGGAAGTTCAAATGGATAAGTTGAAGTTAGATTTGGCAGACAGTGAAAGCAAACGAAAACAAATTGAAGCTGAAAACTCTGAACTTAACGTTCATATCACTTCATTGGAGGCACGACTTAACGATGAAACAGAACAACAGCATCAGTTAGAAAATCTGCTGGCAAATTCTCGTGAAAAAGATTTTCAGATGGAAAGAGCCTCTCAAGGGATTTCTCGTGAAAGGGATGAATTGGCGGAAAAGCTAACAAGCTTGCAACAACGAAGGTACACAGTAAAATTATTTTTTTGCCTAAAGAAAATGAAAGTTTGTATTTAAACAAAATTATTTAATTTTATCTTAGCGAAACCTTGAACACTGATGTATCTCGGTATCGCCTTAAGTCAATAGAATTGCAGAGTGAACTGGATCGTACGCGTCGGCAGCTGGACAATGAAAAACGGGATAGAGAGACCGCTATAGGAGAACTTAAGAGGTACATACTATCAATCTGAAGTCAAGTTTTAAATTGCCCATGATTTTACAAAGTTGTATGCAATTGACTATTTTTAGAGTTCGTGAGCAACTTAACTCTACCAGTGCCAACTATTTACTTAACACAGCATTGGGAACTTCGGGTAGTTCCGGATCTCAAATTGGAGTGAACATAACGGATAGTTCCATTCAGCAAGTTACTACAACTCCTTCCTCAAGTTCCACATTTAAACAGAACTTGTATTCTGCGGACATTCTTCAAAGAGGAAGCTCTCGGGAGCAAAGTCCATTCGCAGGAGCAACATCTGTCAACGCCCCATTCGACTTGCATTTGGATCCACCGTGAGATATTTAAGCATTTTACTAGTATTAATTACCTCCCAATGTGAGTCTAATGTCACTAATGTCTGACTCACATTATTATTCTTTGTATAAATCCGATATTAATTATATATTACAGAATAGCAGCGTCCACCTCTCGTAAGGAAGAACAACAGCCTGGTCCATCTACAACTTCAAGTTCTTCAAATGAACGTAAAAACAGAAACACCTTTCGAACACAGGGAGATGAAGAATTCGAAGAATGGGATTCGCCCCCAAAATGAATTCAATGGTTTGATCTCAAAAACTTACGCTTAAAATTTCAAATAATCTACAGTATAAAGACAGTATTGTCACAATTGCTGATATCAATTTTATTAAATACATACATTATTTCTGAACTATAAGAAATTACAAAATACCTATTCCAATTACCGCGACTGGAATTGCCTTATAATGGTATTGTATAGCATATTATATTATTATTGTGTACTTATTTTTTTAAATTGAAATAAAGTCGTAATATAATGCACCAGGCAATTCTTCATTAATAACCGGAATGAACTTTAATCAAATTCATCAAAAAATATCACTTGTAGTCAGTAGTAAAGATACGACCACGTTTCACTTTGAAACTTTCAAGTATGTTAAACTTTAAGAGATACATGGTTTTGTTAACATGCGGTGATTTTCCACTTGCGTATTGAGTATTACCGACTGATTGACTAAGTAGTGGATTTGCTTGATGATCTTCCTTTTCGGCGAGTGGTCTTTGCTTTCACTGAACTTGTACTTTTTCTGCTGTTAACACTTCGTGCGCTTCGAGACGACACAGTAGATTGGACATCCTCATCATCGTCAACAAAGTCATCTACAATAGCTGGTTTTCGCCTCTTTGATGGTTTTGATGGTGCAACGTCTGGTTCCGTCTGAGTTTCCTCGATTGAAGGACGGGCTTTAATCCCTTTAATTTTACGATTATTTTGGGGAGGTTCGACTTTAGGAGCAACCAAGGTAGCTTCAAATACAGATTGGTCTGAAGTTTCAGACGCCTCAATTACAGTTGATAAATTGATAGATGGATGTTGTAAATACTTTAGCCTACGTTTCCGAGCTTTACTTGTTTGTAACGTACTGCTTTGATTTGACATAGAAGACATTGAATCTTCTTCCATTTCTTCATCACCTTGTTCCATGTCTTCTTGCGTTATTTCAAATGCAAATGAAGATGAGGATGATTGCTCTGGAGATAACACTAGTGATTTAATTAAACTTTTTCTAACTTTCCTTCCAGTTTCCACTTCATTTGGTTCCCCACTATTCGCTCCATCATCAACGGAAACATCACGAGAAGGAGTTTTCGATGCTCGTGTTTCTCTTCTCATTGTTGCCGGAGAAGTTTCAGCAGACCTCAATTCTGGGT